>JANHGC010004263.1:34880-51369 GCA_027560395.1 Boaedon fuliginosus | reverse complement strand
AAGCCACTGACTTTGGGAGGTGCCTGGACTAGAAAGGCTTGGGGACAAGGGGACATCCTTCTCCCCAAACCTTGCCAATCCGGGTGAAAAAAACCCCAAAGCCACAGAGGAACTTCATGGCTTTGGGTGCAACCTGGACTGGAGATGCTTGAGCAACCCCGTCCAGTCTGGGCGGAAAAAAAACCAAAGCCGCAGGGGAAACCTCGCGGCTTTGGGAAGTTTTTTGCCCTGAAAAAACTGCAGGGACTGAATGGGTGTGGTCAACTCAATGACATCACTCATAGCCAGGTGCCATCCCACCTTGCCATGAGTGACTTTGAGTTGGCCACACCCACTCAGTCACATGATCCTCCCCCCAAAGCCACACCCACAGAACCTGTGGTGTGATTATTTGAATCCCACCACTGAAGCATAGGCTTTCCAAGCAGAGGGAAGACCTGTGGGAGTGCAAAGCCGGGTATCTGTTCCTGGAAGTTCAGCGGACTGAGATGGTCAGACAGTTCCAGGCCATGATGTAGTCCCACTGGAATAAGGCCCTCTGGTTCTTCGCCACCAGCGCCATTTCCCTCCAGCCTTTGCCCAAAGCCCCGCACCAGGAGGCTGAAGCAGACCCCAAGTTGGAATTTCTGCCCCCCCTCCAACCTGCACAAAAAGACCCCAAAGGGAGAGACTCTCTGCAGCAACACAAACATTCATTGCATATATCCAGCCCAGGGGCTGTAGTTTGAGGACCGCTGATTTAGTGCAATATAAAAAATGCAAATATTTTTTCTGCAGACCACCAAATTTTTCTCACAGACCACCATTTGGTGATCGCTGATATAAATAACAGGAGTATCTAGTGAACTTCCATACATAGTTCTGAACTATATTAACAATCTAGGTCTGTATGACAGTTTCTACCTAGGGCAGTCTTTCATGACATTTTGATAATTAGATTAATGGCATATGAATGACATTAGAACCACTCTAAGCTTATAGTTTTGATTATTTCCTTGAGAGTTGGACGTGTCAGTTCCAGAGGAAGTGTTTAACGATGCATTGCCTGGCAATATGAGCATGGTTTATCATCATCTTCTGTTATTTGTTACAATCATCCAAAGTGAAAAAAATTTCTTGTTCAAATTTTAGTAAGAAAATATTTCAAATTACACCTATGGAAACATAATATATCATTCTGCTTCCACAGATTACATACCTGATGCTGAGTGCAAAGAACTATGTGAGCACCTATTATCATAGTTCCTAATTATGGTTGTCTAGAAACACAGCAAGAAAAAAGAATAATTATGTTTTAACAGGCAGAATGATGCGGAGAAAAGATTAATAAATTCTTTATCATGCCTTAGAGACCATGGCAAGGTCTTTCACATTTTATCTGCTACTTGCAAGCCTGTGGCTGTTAGAGAAAATGTATGCCATAGGGCTTGGTCCTAGCCATATTAAGAACTCTCACAGCTGTACTCGGCTGGCTGCCCAGTTGCCTCTGGAAAGGATTCATGTATCTAAACTTCATGAAGGGGGAGGGGCGCATTGGATTGTGTGTGTGGAACACAGATTTCTCAGAAATGAGCCATTTGGTGTTTTTAATTTAAAAAAAGGAAAAAGGCTGAGAAAGCAAGTGCCAAGGGAAAGGGTAAACCTCAGTAGCATCTGGATGTTTTCCAGTACTTTAAAGTGTGCAAGGGGAATGAGACTTTATTCAGCACTTTGATCAACAGTATTAATAAAAGGTTGAAAGAGAAAAATGAAGCATGCCTGCTGTTGGTCTCTGGTTAGACAACAAACAATATAACCAACATCGCTGAGAACATCGGATCTTCACTGACACTGACTGCTGGGATTCTTGAACTGGGTTGGATGAACTTTCTGAGGTTCAATACAAATAGAACTAATTCCAAAGATCTGGGTTTTCCTTGAGCCCACTGTCCTAGCAGTGCTACAATCCCTCCTTTTCATGGAGCACCTAAGAAGTTAAGATTTAATGTGCGATAATTCTTACATTAATTTATTTCATGGTAAAAGCCATACAGAAAGTCATGGAGTCAATTTGCACAGTACTTAAAAGATAGCTGCCTCGTGTTCCCCTTGAAAGGGAAAGAAAGGCGGGGTATAAATCTAATGAAATAAATAATAAATAAATAGCATGCTAGAAACCAGAAAACTTTTAGATCTGCTTAAGTTCGAAGCCAGCTGGTGATTTTGAATCTGTCATCAATCTGTGGGAAGTTAGGTTAGGAAATGTAGAAAATCTATGTGGTTACTAAGAGTTGACAATAATTTGATGGTACATAATCAATCAATCAATCAATCAATCAATCAATCAAAGCACACAGTATCTTAGTATTTTTCATTCATCATTTTTCTCATCCACTTTTTACATTATATTGCACCAGCAGAAATATTCATTATTGTTAGTTTCCTTTATTATTTTACTAGTTTATTACCTGGCGTTGCCCTGGTATTTATGCATGTGGCTGTTATTATCCGTCAGGATCTCCATCCACAGAAAGGCACTGCTCCAGAAATTGTTGGGTGTGAGTCTCTCCTCTTGAAGCTGGACTTAGGGATTCAGTTGAGCTTATTGCTGACGTACCTGCCTCCCAGCTGTGTTGCAACAGCTCTGCCTGCACTGCTCGAGGGGGTAGCTGGGCTGGCTGTTGAGTTTCCCAGGCTGATAGTGCTTGGAGTCTTCAATCTGCCATCCCTTGGCGAGACCTCAGATGCAGCCCAGGAGTTCATGGCCTCCATGGCAACTATGGACCTGACCCAAGTAATTCAGGGTCTGACACATAGAGGAGGGCACACACTTGACTTAGTTTTCATCTTGGAGCAATGGCGCCGTGATCTGGAATTGGGGGGTATAGTTATTCAACCCTTGTCATGGTCAGATCACTCCCTTTTGAGACTGGATTTCCTGACGGACACCCCACGCCACAGGGAGGTGGGACCGACTAGGTGGTTCTGCCCCAGGCACCTAATGGATCCAACTGGGTTTCAGAGGGAGCTTGGGAAGATTCCTGATTCTCTTGCCCACAGCTCGACTGAGGCCCTGGTGGTGGCTTGGAATAGTGCCACTGCCGGGGCCTTAGATCGGGTTGTGCCTTTGCGACCTCTCACTGCTCGCAGACCTCGGAGGACTCCTTGCTACACTGTGGAGTTCTGGGGGATGAAGCGGCAGAAGAGACACTAGAGCGCTGCTGGAGGTCTGGGAAAGCTGAATCTGACCGAACACTACTAGGAGTCCATATTGGAACCTATTTAGTGGCAATAAAAGTGGCAAATCATTTTTCCTATGCCGCTCTTATTGTGTCTGCAGACTGTCACCCAGCCACTCTGTTTAGGGTGACTTGCTTCTCCTGAAACTGGGGGAGGTTGAGGAGCCCTTGCAGGGTAGGGCTGAGAAGTTTGTTCAGTTTCTGTCAGATGAAATTGCCCATATTCTGTTGGACTTGGACTCTGGCTAGACAGGATCTGTGGAGGTGACTGCGGCAGGTCTTAGTCTGGTTATCTGGGAAGAGTTTGTTCCTAGGGCCACTGATGATGTGGAAAAGGTGGTGGGTGCAATGAGTGCCACCACCTGTGCTTTGGAGCCACGTCCCTCCTTGCTGTTCTTGGTTGGCCGGGAGGTGACACGTGGCTGGCTCCAGACAGTTATTAATGCTTCCTTGAGTGAGGGGTGCTTCCTGCCTGCCTTGAAGGAGGTGGTAGTGAGACCCCTCTTCAAGAAGCCTTCCCTGGACCCAGCTGTTTTAAACAACTTTCGTCCAGTCTCCAACCTTCCCTTTTTAGAGAAAGTTGTTGAGAAATTGTGGCGCTTCAACTTCTGCGTACCTTGAAGGAAACTGATTATCTGGATCCTTTACAATCCTGGTTCAGACCCAGATACAGCACTGAGATGGCATTGGTTGCACTAGCAGATGTTTTCTGGTGGGATCAGGAGTGGGGAGCTTCCTCTGTCCTGGTGCTTCTTGACCTCTCAGCAGCTTTTGATACCATTGACCATGGTATCTTTCTGGGGCGGCTTAGGGGGTTGGGAGTGGGAGACACCATGTTGCTGTGGTTCTCCTCCTATCTCTTGTGCCGTACCCAGTTGGTGGTGGTAGGGGGACAGAGATCTGACCCGAGGCCCCTGCCTTGTTGGGTTCCTCAGTGTTCGGTTCTCTGCCCTCTCCTATTTAACGTATACATGAAACTGCTGGGTGACATCTTCTGAGGGCATGGGGTAGGGTATCATCAGTATGCTGATAATACCCAATTGTACATCTCTCCCCCTAGCCAAACTAGTGATGCCGTTGAGGTGATGTCCCTGTGTCTGTAGGATGTGAGGATCTGGATGGGGACCAATCATCTCAGGCTCAACCCTGACAAGACAAAGTGGCTGTAGATATTGCCCCCCATGGTCCAGTGGATTGTCCATCGTTGATGCTGGGGGGGGGGAAATAACCCCCCTCAGAACGGGTGCGCAACCTAGGGTTCTCTTGGATCCAGAGCTGCAATTGGATCATCATTTGGCATCTGTGGCCAAGGGGGCCTATGCATCGGTTCGCCTGGTACATCAGTTGTACCCCTTCCTGGACTGGGAGGATTTTCTTATAGTCACTTACGTCCTTATCACCTCTCAATTGGATTACTGTAATCCGCTCTACATGGGCTGCCCTTGAAGAGCACTCAGAGACTCCAACTGGTCTAGAATGCGGCCGTGTGAGTGATTAAGGGTGTACCTTCGTGCACCCATATAACACCTGTCCTCCGTGAGCTGCACTGGCTCCCAGTGGTCTTCCGGGTACAATTCAAAGTGCTAGTAACAACTTTTAAAGCCCTTCATGGCTTAAGAGCAGGGTACCTTCGAGACCGCCTTCTGCCACCTCATGCTTCCCAGCACCCAGTTAGATCCCACAGAGTCAGCCTGTTACGGGACACATCAGCTAAACAATGTCGGCTGGTAGGTCCCCAAGCTAAGGATTTCTCTGTGGCAGCGCTGGCCTTTGGAACCAGCTTCCCATGGAGATTAGAACCATCCCTACCTTGTTGACCTTTTGCAGAGCTACTAAGACCTGGTTCTGTAAACGGGCCTGAAATTGATCCCCCCCCCACATGGAAGAGTTTTTGATTGTTATGTGATTGGGTTAGATAATTTTAATATTGTACTACTTATTGTTTTAAATTGTTGTTAGCCGCCTTGAGTTCCCCTTGACCGGGGAAAGAGGCAGGGTATAAATCTTATAAAATAAATAAATAAATAATCGTGTCAGTGGTCATTTTCTTTCCCCTCCTCTTCATCTTCTTCCTCCTTATCCTGTTCCCCCTCCTCTTTCCCCTCCTCCTCTTCCTCCTCTTCATCTTCTTCCCTCTTCTTGTCCTTTTAATCGTGAACTTCCTGTTCCTCCTCCGGTCCTCCTCTTCTTCCCCTTCTCGTCTTCCTCATGTTCTTCCCTTCATCTCCCTCTTCTTCCTTATCTTCCCCCTCCTCTTCCTCCTTCTGTTCATCATCTTCTTCCCTCCTCCTCTTCCTTGTTATGTTAATTTTCTTCTTCACCCTCCTTCTCCTCTTAAGGCTGGCTGGGCTGGGTGAAGGTGTGGCTGGGGCCACTGCCACTGAGGGAGACCTGGCAGGTGACCTGAGGTGTTTGAGGCTGGAGGAGCCAGGCTATTGCTGCCACTGCTGGCTGCCTTGCTCTGCCCAGTTAAGTGGCAGCGGAAATGCGAGGTGGGGGCTACAGGAGTCCCGTGGGTATTCTGGCACAATCTCCCACAGTGGCAGTGGAGAGGTGGGGAGGGGGCAAGAGGAGCCCCATGGGCATCCTGTCCCAGCAGCAGCGCGATCTCCCTCAGCAGCAGCAGAGAGGCAGGGAAGGGACAACAGGAGCCCCGCAGGCGTCCTGGCCCAGCAGCAGCACAATCTCCCACAGCGGCAGCAGAGAGGCAGAGAGGGAGCAACAGAGCAGGGAGGGGGCAACAGAGCTCCCTGTACATGTGCAGTCTGTACAGGCCCTGGATATATGCAGTGCTTTCACAGTGTATTCTGGCATGGGGGGGCAGTTTTTTGTGTGGGCAAAGACTCCTCTTTCGCATTTGTGACCCCCTCCCCCAGTGCTCATCTCAGGAAGATAAAGTATGTGTATGTGAAGTTTGGGCCAGATTGGTGCTGGCATGGAAGAGCCTATTGAGGACATACCCACACACCCACATACCCACACTTCTCTTTTATAGATATAGATAAAAAGGCCAAACACAAACACGGTATAGAAATAAGTGTGAACTGCCTCTTCATCATATAACCACTAACATTCTGTTAAAATTAAGAATTATGCTGATGTGGCAGATATAGGTTTCATAGCCTTCTGGAACAAATCACTGTGACGAAAAAAATGGCAAGATGAGTAACCTGATGTTGGATGCAAGTACTTAGTCAAGTATTGTTTGTGTTGCAACATATATTTAATTTGTTCTCTCCCTATCTTTTCCACTGTGGATACCTATAACAGGTATGATATCAAGTATCAGTCTCCTGCAATGCTTTTCGTTCCATCCATCTTGCTAATTGCTGTTTATTTTACTTCCTGGAATGACTGGGCAGCATAATACAATTATGCAAAGAAACAAAATTATTTCTTTCTCAGGTATTCTTGAAGCAAACAAACATGCCCAGAGAGTAATTTCATGCAGGAAAAATAGCTCAATTATCACACTGAATTTCTATTGTTGAAAAAACTGCAAGACAGTTTGGAATTGTCCCAAGAGATCAATGCAGACTAAAAGAATAGAATCACAATCTTCATGAGACAAAATTCTCTTATTTTCAACCCTCCTATTATGGAACATTATGTTTATATGTATGTATGCAATTTTATTAACAAACATCCTAAAACATAACTAATACATGTGAATTCTCTAAATTTATTACCCATAACCTCTAATCTTCTGATTATGTGGGATTTCAAGTACAATTTATCAAATTAAAAAAGGCTAGTTTGAATCTGTTTGTTGTCTGTCCATAACCTTTTATGGACTGTTTGTTGTCTGTCCATAACCTTTTTAATAGATGCTAGAATTTGAGATGTTGGCAGTGAACTTGTGTTTCAAGAAAAAGAGAGCTAGAGGAAGTGAGGAAGATTTAAAGAGAAGAGAAAATGTATTTATCTCTTTCACAAAAAGTCAGAGTAATTGTTTTCTCTGCTGGAGTGCTTACTTCAAAGCTCTCCTGGAGCGTTACAAATTAACACTTTGTTTATTAAATGCTTCAGAATAAATACAAGCCTGGAATGTTATCCATCTATTAGATTTTGTTTTGCAGATTGCATGTTTTGTTTCACAATGAAGATTTTGGACATAGTTTTGTTCAAGTTTTCATCTTGCAAAAATTCTGGAACAGGTCAACATTTTCAATGATAATCATATTATTTTGGCACTCTCCACCCGTATGTGGTACCAGCACATCACTTTTTGGAATATCCACTTAGTTAACTGCTTTGTGATAAACATGTCTCTTATTTTTCTCTTTATAGCCCATCAATTCCTGAATTTTTAACAATATCTTTAACACTAATTTATTACATTGATCCCAATTATAACTACATTTCTGTTGACCATTTCTGGAGTCTCCATCCACATTAGTTCATGAATGTAGTTCAGGATACGGATTGGGCACAGTTGTATATTACAATGACTAAATTGCCTAATTTAACATGTCTGATGTACCTATCTTCTGTACTTTTTCTAAAATAAGAATCAATTGCATTTGTTTCCACATAATGTAAAAGATAGGTATGTGAGCCAATCCTTCTCATTTGTTCTTTACTTATTTTTGAAATTTCACTATGATTGGCGGTACCTTGCATATTTCATGAGAAGAGTAAATTTTTATGGACAAAAGGTAACAATTTGTTTCCTTACTCAAATAACTACGGGTACTATACAATTGTGGAATAACATTAATAAAATAATAACTTATAAGGAATTTCAGGAAGACTTCTGGTTTGACATCTGGCAACGGGGCTGCGGAATTTGTGAGCTCCACAATTCCACCCATTCTACGGGCTCGAGGGTCCCAAGAGGGGCCTAAATTTCCCTGAGTGGGAAACGAAGTGAGGGGGCATTTCCCTGGTGGGTTGAGAAGATACGCAATCTTCTCCCTGCCCAGTGCTAGCTCTGCAGCCAACAGCCACCAAGAAAGTACCAAAATAGATTGAGCTGGAGGAGAGAAATTATTCAAGCAGAGCCTGCTGATTGGGTGAGACGAGACTTTCTTTAACTGATTTAAACCCCAGAAGGTGAAGCCGTAAAGAGGACTGTGAAAACTGATTGATTAGTGGTGATGGAAAAGACACAGAATTGACTAGCTTTAATTGTGGGACAACCCTCTCTTTGGTTTTTAGTTCGAAAGAATTGGGGCATTGTGTGGATTGATTGGTATGTCGAGCACAACTGCAACTGATATGAGAGGAGCCCCGAAAGATCACTGTGAGGCAATTCTAAAGGATTTAGACGAGATAAAAGAAATGGGACTTGAACTTTTTAAAATGATGAAAGCAATGAAACAAACTGAAAAACAAGGGGAGTTGGAGTTGAAAAAGAACGATGTGAGTGGAGGCCAGCTGGTGGAAAAAGAGGAAAAGGAAAATATGGTGCCGGAACCTACCAAGGAGGATATTGAAATGTATTTTCTAAGACAGAGAGGTGCAGGTGGGAAAGAGCAAAAACAAACACCAACTGAACTGTATGAAGAAACATGGAGAACAACCCCAATATCGGAGAAAGGGAAATGGAAGTATTCGAAGGACTTAGTGGAGGAGAGAAAAATGTACAAAAATATTGGGACAGAGAGAGAATTGCCGAAATGGGAAGGGGACCCCGAGAGAGACTGATCCTGCAAGGAAAAAGAGACATGACTAAAAATGGTTTCGTTTTAATTTGTGGAGATGGCAGTATGTAGTAGAAGGATATTGTTTTTAAAGAAAGAAGGAGGGAACAGTTCGGGGAATAAAATAAAGGGTAGATAAACATGTTGGGTTTTAATATTTTAACTTTTAAAATTGTAGACCAATGCATTGACTATTTTATAATATAAAATGAACTGAGACCCAATTGAATATTTTTAAGTGTAATTATGTTTAGATTGACTTTGTTAAGGAAAGATTCTACTGCCATGCTTTCCCTTTTTTCCCCTTTTTTGACTTTTGATTTAAAACGGAACGAAATGTATGATGTTGGGGGCGGGAAATAGACAAAGATAAATTATTTAAATGAAATTTTAAAAGTAATGAATGAGAGGATTGATTTATTAATGAGAAAAACATGGTGATGGTGTAATCCAACAGACCCTGCTCAGACAAAAGAGCAGTTTTATTTCATTATGTGTTTTATTTTGGAAAAATAAGAAAAGCATTTACTGAAAAAAAAGCCATAAAGTTTTGGATGCAAATACATGAACTAATCCAGAAAATTGTAAAGACAAATATTTAATTGAAGCCAGAGGGGTTTTTTTGGAGGGGGGGAGGGGAGGAGTGGGAGATTGGTGAACAGATATTGGGGAAAAGTCATGGAATTTTCTATGCAGCAAAATTATTATATACTCCAAAATAGAAAGACAATACTACTTTCCATGGAGGCATGGTTGGTGAAGATGATGGAACTTGCAGAGATGGCAAAATTGACTTTCTTTTATTAAGAGAAAAGACAACGCTACATTTATTGCTACCTGGAAACACCGTATAGATTTTTTGCATGAAACAGAAAACAAGTGATTTTATAATTTATGACTTTGATGAATGGAGGAAACAGTTTTCTTTGACCAGGGAAATGAGGCGGGGTATAAATCAAAATAAATAAATAAATAATAATAAATAAATAAATAAATAAGATGATAGAAAAAAGCTTTCTTTTGTTACCATGTGGTAAAAGGTCATTTTGTAATTGTACTTCTATTTGTTACAAAGAAAATTGAAAGCCGCATCTTTCTATTTTTTTCTCCATTCTTTTTTGTACTTTTTCTCAGTGTCTTGCCTTTTAATTCTTTTAAACTCTTCTTTAGTTTATTACTTTGTGTTAATTCTTGTTCGCTTTAATCTTCTTTTCAAAACTCTTAACAAAAAATAAGACTGAGAACATAAAAGGAAAGGGAAATAATCCTTGAAGTCATGTTTAACTTGTTAACAACATTGAAATAACCAAATTGTTACTGTATATTGGCAACAAGAGAAGAGAAATGGTTTGTGTTGCCTTCTTCTTTTTCATTTTCTAATCTACAAGGTCTGGGATTCCAGGTAATCTCCTATCCAAATCCAATCCTAATTAGTTTTCTGAGCTCAACCAAGTTCAGCTAGATAACCTGTTTCCCCAAAAGTAAGATCACAAAAATAACCATTAGCATGTTTTATGTGTGTACCTAATACAAGCCCTACCCCCAAAATAATCCCTACTTAGGAGCCTGCACAGCCACTCGCCCACCCATTCTGTCTTGCTTGCTCTGTTGTTACAAACACATGGGATACAGAGCACGACACCTCAACACCAACCATGGGAGGTAAATTAGATTAAGAGAGTGACTGCCATGTAGTCAGCTCCATGATCAAGATGGATTTGGGCTTAAGCAGATCCAGTGACAGTTTAAAAGACTGCAACATTTTTTATTATTATTATTATTGTATTCATTTGTATCTTGCCTTCAATATTTTTGCAAATAACACAAGGTAGCAAACATATCCACCGCCACCGGACCTTCCTCCTCCTATTTTCTTCACAACAGCAGCCTCGTGAGGTAGGTCAGGCTGAGAGGGAGTGACTGGGTCAAAGTAACCCAGCCAGCATGTATGGCTAAGACAGAACTTGAACTCACGGTTTCCTGCTTTCTAGCTGGGTGCCTTAATTACTAAACCAACTTGGCTCTACAATGCTACTATAATACAACTACCAATTTCCCCCAAAATAAGACCTATCCAAAAAATAAGCCCTAGCATGTTTTACACATGCATCTAATATAAGCCCTACTCCCCCAAAGTGAACCCTACTTAAGCGCCTGCGCAGCCAGCCGCCCTTCCATTCCATGTAATAGCTCTAAACATGTATCAGTTTGAAGAAACTGAGTCCTAAATGAAATGTATAAAAGCATATTGGAACAGCTACTTAATAGTGCGGAAGCATTCATATTGCAAATTATTACTTGCTGGATATAAAGCAGTTCTACATTGTCCCTTGTTCCCATTTGAAGTTTTCAAGTACACTTTAATTATTACTTTCACAGGGAATTCCTGTTAGCTCAGCTTACTGCTTGACCTCTTTTGTTTATGCTGCTCCCTGAAATGTTTTTGTTCTGGTCTGACATTGCCTTGTTCTTGGTTTTCAAGCAGGACTAGGATAATCAACCCCATCACCCCCCTTGGGGCACCAGCCTTCTCAAAGTGAAGCAATTAAGCAACAAAACACAAATGAAGATCAAAAACTAGTAATGGGGGGGGGGGAATCAAATGATACAATAAGAATACCAACAGTGACTGAACTGCAACATTAGCTGGATGGGCCTTGTAGTGTTCGTGTGTGTGCGTGTGTGTGCGCGCGTGTGAGAGAGAGAGATATTTATCAATTACAGGTAGTCCTTAACTTACAACAGCTCACTTAGTGACCGTTCAAAGATACAATGGCACTGAAAAAAGGTGATCTTTTTTTGATCATTTTTCACACTTAGGACCACTTCAGCCTCTCCCCAGTCACGTGATTCACATTCGGATGCTTGATAACCGACTCACAATTATGACGGTTGCAGCGTTTCAGGATCCGTGATCCCCTTTTGCAAACTTCAGGCAAGCCAAGTCAATGGGGAAAGCCAGATTCACTTAATGACCATGTTACTAATTTAACAACTGCAGTGATTAACAAATGTGGCAAGGAGAGTCGTAAAACGGGGCAAAACTCATTTAACTTCTCCCTCGGCCACATACATTTCGGGCTCAGTTGTGGTTGTAAGTTGACAACTAACCTGTACAGTATCAGATGGCCTTGTGTAAACCCATTCTCCACTGGACTGTGAAGCTAACTTTGGGCCCACCATCTTCACAGGGCTGCCCTTGTGGGGTGACACACACATAGGTTCACCCTTCTGAGCACTGGGAGAAAAGTCAGGATATATATATAAACCACCCTAAACTTTTTTTGTGGCAGAGTAAACGCCAGGCCTGTGAGCAAGTTCCCCAAAGCACAGGAGTGCAGGTTACAGGTCAACATTCTTTCTCTCCCACCCACCCCCCTCTGGTCCTCCTTCTCCTCCTCCTGCCTGCATAGGGGAGAAAACTCCACATCGCAGGATCCTTTCCTTCATTCCCCCTCCTCCTCCTTGTAGGAGGCATGTGCAGAACAGCCAGAGAACAACACAGGAGTAGGAGAAAAAAGACTAAGGAAAACCCACCTGTTCCTCCTTTAGTTAAGTAACCCCTCCAGACCTGAGAAGCTCGAGAGTTGCTTAGCTTAGGCTCATTTTTTGGCTCCAACCATTCCTTGACTCAGGCATCCCAGGAAAAAAAAATGGGGGGGACGACGACAAAAAAAAAGCAACGACCCGACGGTCCAGGCCACACATTTCAGACACGTGCAGGGCTCCCTCTCTCCTCCACCTCCCCCCCTCCTTTTATTGCAATGAGTTGGAATTCGAATTCTTAGGCCTTTTCGCCTGTAAACATCCGACGCGAAAGAGAGCGGCGACTTATTACACGTCGGTGTACTTGATGCAACCCCGACAAGCCCATTCAGTCGGGGGGGGGGGTTTCTTGCAGCAGGGGAACTTTCCCCCGGCGCTGAGCAACTCCGGCACCTACAGAGGGGCCTGGAGCCCGTGTCCCGGACAGGTGCGTCCTCACGCCCCTTTTCCGTGCAGTCTCCTCACCTAACGGCCCAACGGAGACGCTTCTGTCTATAAGCCAAGACTCTCCCACCCATTCGTAGCCCGCCGTCCCCCACTCCCCGAGCCGAGGTAGAGACGGCCTAAGGACTCCCCGCTCCTCTTCCCGTCCTTTCTCTCGCATCCCACTCAAGACGAGGCATTTCCCAAAGGCCCGGCCTCACCAGAGCCGCCTGTCCCTCGTCCCCTGTCCGCTCCCCACCACCACTACCCGCCTGGGCTCCAAGGCTCCAGAGGCGCAAGGCGGGCGCCTCTCGGCCAGATCGTTCGGCTCCTCCTTGCGCGCTCGGGAGCCGCAGTTGCGCCCCGTTCCACCTCCCGCCGTTCGTTCCCTCAGTTCACCTCGCAACGCCCGAGCGGTTTCGGTGGAAAGGCTGGGCCGCCCTCCTCTCGGGCCAGCGGCGGGGGGAAGCGGGCACCGTCCGCCGCCTTGTGCTCCGCGCAGCTCTCGTCTCCCAGCCCCTCGCGCTGTGTGTGTGGTATTCTTTTTTTTTACGGCGTGTCCCCCGCTCGCCGCCGCCGTCTCTTCTCCATTCCTGCCTGCTCGCTCTGGGCCCGTCCCCTCCCCTCCTCCCCTCCCCTCCCGCGTTGTCCAGGGTAAACGCCCTCTAGCCCGGATCCACAAGGCTCGCCCCACTCTGTGTGCGCTCCCGACCGGGGATCGCCAAGCGGGGAGGCCTTAAAGGCACAAGATCCCTTTTGTCTGCTTCCCTTTTCCCCTCGTCGCGTTGGGATGCGGGGGCAGTTGTGGAGGGAGGGATGGGAGTGGGGGGGGGGGAGAGACGCCAAGGTGCAGAGCAGAGCCGTGATTCTTGGCAGCGACTGCGCTTGGCAACGGAGCCGGGAGAGGCTGTCCAACGCAGGCAGGGGCACCTGCTGCAAACAGGCTGAAGGACGGAAGGGGAGCGGGCACCCGGTGGCTTTTAAGCTCGCTTCCCGCGGTGGGTGATTGATACTCGCCGCCTTAGAAGCCTGCTGCCCTCAACCTGGTTTTCCGGGGATATCAAACATCTACCACCTGGATGGGGAAAAAAAATAACCTCGTGCCTATTACAATCGCTCTTCGTGTCCTGAGCCGTGTATTTTAATTGCAGATCACCAGCTTCCACAACGGGGCCTCTTTCCTCCGGTTGCATTTTCCCCCCAGTATAAAGGAGGTATGCACCCCAAACGAAGCGAGCCCCAAAAGAATGTCAGTTAGTCACACGGGGAGGAGTTCAGCTTTGTCTTTTTGCTCTGTGTCCACCTGTTGATTTTTTTGTTTTTCTCTCCTAAACTCTGAAGAAGCTTGCTCTCTCCCCTCCCCCCCTTGTGTAATTGGCCAGGAGGCTGCTCTGCCAAAATATCAGGTAGCCCAGGCTAATCTCTGACAAGATCCAGGTATTGAGGGACATTTGACCTTGGGAAATAGGCCAAGGGGTTAAGAAATGCCCTGCTGGCAAGCGTTGGTATTGGCTGAGGAGACCCAAGTTAGGTTTGTGGACCATTTGTGCTCCTCCTGGAGGAAAAGGAACAGCTAGTTAGCTGCTTGCCCTCAGCTGCCCCAAGGAGAGCCGGTGGTGGTGTGTGTGTGAACCTTAACTCTTACTGTTTAACCCCTCTCTTCATTTGTGCTTGTAAGGGAAACGAGGAAGGAAATCCTCTGGGCTTCCCAAGAGGGGAGCTAGATTATTAATTTGAAGGAAGCCCCAATGGGGATTTGGGAAGAGGCCGCAGAGGCTGCTGTAGTCTTTTAAAGGCATGTCTGAAAGAGCTGCAGCTACAGCTGCAAACATGCCTTGCTGCATGGTGGATAGGCATAGCCCCATCGCCTTCTGGCTTTCAGACTGGCTGGCTATGGAATAATGCCAACAAATCTCCTTAACAGAGCAACTTACTAAAACACTCTTTGGGGAGTGATTATGGCAGACAAAAGATCTGTGCTTCCCCTGGGCCTTCTTGATTTGCTGTTCCCCAGGCAAGAAACATGGGGAAGGGGGTGCTGATGAATTAATTGATTCTAGTGTCTTTGTCCTTGTGTTCCATTGCATCATATTTGGTGTCATGGGGATTTGAGGTGGGTATCATATGGTTGTTTTAACCCTTCCTGAACTGGAAGCCAGAACATTACCAAATCTTCAAAGAGCAGGTTTCTTCCTTTCTTTCTTTGTGAAGGATCCTACCAGCAAGAATGCCAAACTTCTTTTCCCTGCCATATTCCTTTCTAACCGTTTCTGAAAAATAATGCCACAAATTATCTATTTCTGTGTGTTTGCAAAAGGCAAATTCCTACTTGTTCTGGATTTGAGGAGTAAAGGGTAGCATATTTCTAGAACTTTGGGACTTCATAAACCTCTTCTCAGAGGTTGTACAAAATTATAATTTCACCCACTTTTTTCCTCTTCCTTTCCTCATCTCATGGCTGTAGGTAACATAGACAGATTAAAATTTACATATTTTGAAATGTTGAATCCCTTGGGGTTGAATGTTCACAATCCATTTTTATTTAAATGTTGTAATTACTAACAATGGAGTACATAATGTTATCCTAACTTACTTTGGGGTGGAAAAACCTCTATTGGAGTAAGAGAGAAGTCTCTCTGGAATAAGAGTATGATTCTTCTGCAAGTTAATTTGTTTTTATGTGTGGAGATACTGTGGTTTCTATATTATTATGATTGGTGGCATAGTCAGCCATATGATTAGATTGGGTTTAGCATTTATCATCTACCTATCAAATCCTTCTCAAGGACCTGGATAGGCAGATATTGTCTGATGGTGTTAAAGGTATCTTCACAAGATACAAGTTTTTTTCAAGGAAAGCAGCCTTTTGAAATTGATCATACCGTAATAATTTTGTCAATGCTGATGGCATTCAAGTGGTGCTCCAGAGGTTTTGGAATTGCACCTAAAGAGCCTATTTCTATTGGTAGATTTCTTTTACCTCTTTACTGCTACCCTAACCCTATCCAGATTTATTGTCTTTCTTATCAATAATCTGGGGTGTTATGTGGCAAGTAATTTGTCTGTTTGAATTCTGAAGTCTTGTTAGCTTCTTTATTTTCTATCATATTGTCTATCTTGTGATCCCTCCAGTTCTTGCTTGCAGGCAAGTGGTATTTCTTACAAATATTCCAGTGTACCTACGGTATGTTGATACTTTGTTATATGCCGTTGTTCGTCTGTGCGATCTTCTTGCAGCAGCTATGTGGCCCACTGTTTCTTCAGCTTCCTTGCAAAAGTGGCATTTGCTTTCAGTTGCTATTCATTTTATTTTTTATTTATAAAATTTCTTGGCCGCTCAGTTCCCGAGGGACTCCGGGCGGCTCACAACACAATAAAATGATATAAAAACATTTGTGGCATTTTAAAATTTGTTAATTAATAAAGTTAAAAATAGTTAAAAAATTAAAACTTATTAAAACAGATGTGGTCCAACGCAGCCCACTGAAAGAGCCATGTTTTAAGGGCTTGGCAGAAGCTCAACAGGTCAGGGATAATCAGGACCCCCGGGGGGGGAGCTCATTCCAGAGAGATGGGACACCCACCGAGAAGCCCCTCCTCCAAGAAACCGATAGCCAACATTGTTTGGCTGATGGTATCTGGAAGAGGCCAACCCTG
>JANHGC010004261.1:38427-67843 GCA_027560395.1 Boaedon fuliginosus | reverse complement strand
GAGGAAGAGCAGGTTCCCTGGGAGGGGCCAGAGGTCGCTCCGTCTTGGCCCCCAGCTGCCTCTTGGGAGCCTGTCCAGAGGGTCCCGTTTGGACCTGCCCTCAAAGACCACCCGGGGGTCAGCAGGGGCAGGGATGACGGGCAGGGTCTCCAGGGTCTGCTCCTTTGCCCGCTGCGCTCTTCCCTGCGTTGGCTTTTCTCTCCCCCTCAGGTCAGAGGGCACCAGATTTGGGGAGTCCCAACAGTTCTGGGAGGTTGTTGGGCCCTCCGGGTAGACCAGACTGGGAAATCTCTGCCCTGTGGACCTTGCAAGCCTGAATGCCTTCTCCCTCCCTCCCTCCCTCCCTCCCTCCCTCCCGTGAGAGGCCTTCTCAGCTGGGGCTCAGGCCCCTCTTCTCTGACCGCTGCCTCTGGCCCGTTTGCACTGCTTGTCACTCAGGCTCTTTCAAAACACCGACGCTCCAGCGGAGCCCCCGGCCTTCCTGCCAGCCACCCAAGAGCTGGTTTCATCCCAGGAGCCTCCGCTCTTTGCTGTGGCTCTTTCTGTTCTGTTCTGTCTGAATCCTGAGACTCTCCAGCCCCGGTTTCTGAGATGCCCTCAGTCACCGCAGGCTCCCCCTGTGTTTGCGTGTTTCCCCCAGGCAAGCCGGAGCCCCTCGTCTTCCACATCCCGCAGAGCTTCTTCGAGGCTCTCCAGCAGCGGATCGGCCTCGGGAGCGTGAAGATGCGGCTCCCCAACTCGACGACAGGTGCTGGTCTTCAGAGCGTCTCCCCATGGCTGCCCCTCCTCACTGGCCCATGGCTCCCGGCCTTTCCTGGGGCTGGACACAAACTCAGCCAGCCAAAAGTCTCTGTCTATGACCCACGGTCTGCTTTGCGGCTGCTGGCGTTTATGCAGAGGACCTGAAGCAGTTGAGCCGCCTCTGCTTCCTTGCCCCTCCCGGAGTCTCACCGCTGGGCAGGGAGCCTCCTGCCAAGGCCAGGCTGCGACTGGCTCAGTCCACAGAGGGGGGGCGCCGCCTTCCTTGCTTGACCGACATAGAGCCCAGGCGCAGGGCTTGCGGCTGACGGGCATGCTCAGCAGAGCTCTCTTTTCTGGGCAGCCCATCCCGCAACAGCTCTGGGGACTTGGTGTGACACAGGTGGTGGCTCTGGCCTGAACCCGGATTCCCCTGTGGCTGGTTTTAAGAGCAGGTGTGGTGTGTTGGCTGGGCACTTTTTGGGTCTGATGGAAGGGGCTGTTTCTGCAGAGACAGGCGGGCGCTTGGCCGGCAGGGAGAAAGTCCCTGATGGGGGGGGGCAATGGTTGCTGAAGGGGCCCGCAGGCCTCGGCTGCAGACATAGGCTGTGGGGCCTCTCTTCCAAGGCCTCCCCCCACTTCCTCTCGTAGGAACCGGCCTGGTACAAACAGGTCTAGGCTGCTGCTGCTGCTGCTTCTGACGGGAGTTCTGAACTTCTCGGCTTCAGGAGCTCGCAGGGCACGTCTCCTTCCCCGTTTAGGGTCCCTAAGTGCTGGATGCTGGAACCCCCTTCTCATGCAATGTGGGCCAGAGGCAGGACTGGCACCCTCTTTCCTTTTTGAGGGGCAAAAGAGTGGTCCGTTTTGTCTTGATCGTCCTGTCTGATTTGGGTGCAACTTCATGATGGCTGGACAGATGTTTTTATTTGGGTTGTTTCATATTTTTTATTTATTTATTTATTACATTTTATGCCTTTGACCTGCACTTTTATTTAGTATATGTATTATTTTTGTTATTATTATGTTTTTAATTTACTAGCACAAAATGCCCAGAAACATAATGGTTGTACATCAACGATCAATTTTTTGTTTCCAGCTTTCGTCCGCAAAGATGCCTTACCGCTGGGTACCTTTTCTAAGTATACGTGGCACATCACCAACATCTTGCAGGTCAAGCAGATCTTTGATACCGTTGAGGTGAGGCCCGTCTCCCCTCCGCCTGCTGGCTTGCAAGCTCTCCTTTCCCGAGAAGAGGAAGAAGAATCCGGCATGTTTGGGGAGAGGTGGACAATGGAAGGGAATCTCTCCCACCCCCTCCAGCTGCTTTAGACCAGCCTCATTTTCTTACTTGTTTCACACTTCCTAGATTTCCTTCTGCAGTGAGGGGGTGGTGGGTTTCCTGCTCTTCTGCTCATCTCCTCTCTTTCCAGATGCCTCTAGAAATAACGCGCAGCTTCATCCAGAACCGGGATGGGACCTATGAGCCTTTCAGGTGCCCCAAAGTGGAGGTGGAGAGCATCGCCGAGACCTACGGGCGCCTGGAGAAGCAGCCTGTCCTTCGCCCCCTGGAACTGAAAACTTTCTTGAAAGTTGGTAAGTGTGCACAGAGCTGGCTTCCCCTCATGGGGCCGGGGAAGAGGCTCCCCTCATTTTCCTCCTCTTAGGTAACACTTCCCCGGATCAGAAGGAGCCGACGCCTTTCATCATTGAGTGGATCCCAGACATCCTCCCCCAGTCCAAAATTGGCGAACTGAGGATCAAATTTGAGTACGGCCACTACAGGAACGGCCACCCTGCCGACTACCAGGAGCAGCGTCCTTCCCTGGAGCAGGCCCTGGAGATCATCGCCTTCCCCTGAGCTCCTCGCCCGCCTCTTTGCCCGTGCAGCCGCCCAGGCCCGTTGGATGGCCGGCCGGCCGGCCTTTCCTGCTCCCTCCCAGCCACTGACCGGAAGAGCTGCCGTTTCGAGTGTCCTGGCCACCCGCGTTCTGTTCTCGAGGAGCGCCTCACTCGGGCCTTTCTTGCAAACAGCCACTTCCCAGCCTTGCCAGATAGTGGAATCGGCCTTCCCCGAATTGCCAGACCAGCCGGCGGCTCCAGGCGACCTAGAGCCCCTCCATTGTCTTCATACCTCTGTCCTCCCTGAGACGGCTGTCATTGCAGCAGCTCAAAGGGCTGGGGACTGGACTCTTTACTGGCGTATTTTACAGTATATATTTAAAATAAAGTAAGTTAAGGCCGTGGCAATGTTGCGAGGTTAGTCATGCATATATTAGAAACTGAATCCATTCCCTTCGCAGCTGCTAGAGGTTCAACAGTGATGCCACAACTATGTTTACCTTCTCCAACAACCGGTAAGGCTCCACCCCACACTACCGGGAAAGCAGCCTCCCTGAGTCCCCCAAACAGCAGCCCCTATATAACAAAGAAAGCCCACTTGCTCGCAGGCAGGGACCAGGGTCCCAAGTCCAGCCCACCGGCCAAGTGACTCCATGAGTAGCCCGCAAGACCAAGGTGAGGCACGAGGCAAAGCCAGGGGAGTGTAAGCCAAACCAGACCATTGTTCCTGGCCCAGACTGTCTCCCCATGGCTTCTCCTTAGGTCCCTCCACCCCGGGTGTTCCTTGTGAGGAGGGGTGGGGCGACCTCCTCCCAGGTCGCCCGGCAGCCCTTCTCTGAGCTTGCCTGCGCTTCGCTCTCCCTTGGATGGACTGGGGGAGGCAGCTGTTCCTCCTCAGAGGGGTTTGCTGCCTCTCAGCCCCACTGCCTGTCAGCAGCCGATTCTCCCTCGTGTCTGTGAGGGCAGGCAGCTCTCCGCCTGGTTGACTGCATCCCCCAATGCCTGAGGGGCCTGGGACAGCATCGTCCTCAGCCCCTGGCCTCTCCAGACACGCCAAGGGAGACGGGCTCCTCCTCCTCACACACCCCTGCGAACTGGGCTCCGATGAGGCGATGACAGGCAAGAAGGGCTGCAGGAGGTTGGAGACGCCCAGTGCCATTTTTCAGTTGGGACGTCCAGAGCCCAAGACGAAGAGCCCCGGTTGGCATGAACCTTCCTGGCGTCCGTCTGCAGTGTGAAGCGCCTAGCCGGGGTAGACTGCTACGTCACACGGATGAGGAGCTTCTGACTTCCTCCCAGCTTTGCTGCAGTCCAGGTGTTTCATTGGTGGCCCCTGCAGCTGCTTTCCCTACTTTTCTGACTTGCTGGGAAGATGCACATTTGCTTTGGGCGAGTGAAATTGCTTCAGTTTGCTCAGAATAAATGGGAAAGCCGGGCCTGCCTGCCGGGAGGGAGAAGCCCCGTGCCTGGCAGCCCCTGCTGAACGGACAGCACGGGGGGCCCAAAGCCACTCTCTGCTTCCAGGATCTTTTAACCGAGATCCACGGGTGCCTTTTTTTTGTTCTGCTAACAAAGAGGTGGGAAACAATCATATACAATTACACTCGTGCATATCCGGGATGGGACAAAGTGGAAATTTAAATAAATACGAGCTAAGATGGAGACGTGGTCCATTTGTGAGCAACTGTTTTGAAATGTCTTTATGGAACATTTTCAGTATAAGGCACAAACAGACGACCACCGGGGTTTCCTGTCCCCTGAAATCGGCGCTCTGCTTGCTGAATCCCTCGGCTCCCGCTTCCTCCAGAGGAGGGCAGCCGCTCTGCAGCCAGCAGCGGCCTCCAGTTTTGCCTGCCCTGCTCCTCTGCCCAGCAAGGGGTGCTCTAAGCCGGCTTTCCAAGCCGACTCCGCAGCGGCTGCCCTTCGGCTCCTTGTGGGGCCGAAGCCAGGAAAGGATGGCCAGGGTGTGGGGGCAGAGAGGGGGGAGTGTCTCAGGGAGTGAAGGGAAAAACAAGGCCAGCTCGGCTCTCTCCCATTCCCTGATAGTCTGGGAAAAATGGGGAAAGGCTCCAGAATGCTTTTCTCGGGCCCTGTCAAGGGGAGGCCGGCCTGGCACAAGATCACTGCCCAAATTATGCCACCGGTTTAATGTTTGCACTGTTGAGGTAACCTGACAAATGCAAAAAGGGCGCCGTGAATTTCTGAAATCTGGATTTCCTGCCAGATTAGGAGACGTTTTTCCCGCCATCCGGCCATGGTAGAGAAAACACTCATCAGGTAACATCCCATACATACATTTCATCCTTTCACAGCCGATTCTTCACAAGGGAAGGCCCCCAGTCTTTCATCCCCTGCTGTCCATTAATCTTCATTAAGCAGCTTAAAAAAAATCCCCTGGGGCAAAACTCTCTCCAAAGTGGGGTATATTACACCCCAACTACCCCAACTACCCCAACCCCTGACTAAAAACTGAACGGAAAATATTTCTAATAAAACCTGACACCAAGAAACAACTTTTTTTTTTCTGGGCCCAGGTAATCAACTTTGTTTAGACCCAGACCTATAAATAAAAAATGTATATAGAAGCGGAGGCTATAGGTTGATTAACTATTCCACCATGGTAAATATATGCCCCAGACTAGGTTTCTAAAAGCCTCCACCAAGGCCTGGTTGCTAAATTCCTTGGGAAAGTGTGAGAAACTGCCCAACTTTTTGCATCAGTTAAAAATATTACTCAGTTTTTCCTTGAGCAGGGTATGATGCAACACACTTCATGGTCAAAAGGAAGGAAATGAGTTAAACAAAAGCAAAACATTTCTTGCAATGGCTGTGATGTCACAAGAGGGTTCTAGGAGAACTTCCTCTGCCAATCACGGTTTCAATAGCTGGAACCGGCTTTCCTTTAACTGCAACCTATTTCTTCTCTGGGCCTTGCTAGTTTCAATTGTGCAAAAGAAATTAATGCAATCTGTTCCATTTGTTAATCCATCACAGGAAAAAGTGTAAGCGTGCGTGGAGAAACACAGGCACAGCCTGAAGAGGGAGGAAAAAATTAAATAAAACGCATTAAGTAATTGGGACGTTCCTTCAAGGGCATGTCACAGGTTAACCTGTCTTAATCTCTTTGGATTGGACCACAGGGAGAGATTTCATCCTTCGTTTACAGATATACCTTTAATTTGTGCAAAACAGGTAAGATTAGCTAGAAGATTAAAACCAGTCTTTGGGTTAGCCAACCCATTGCATCCTGGAGGAGTTCTGGCCCCGTGTTCTAATCCGCCCACCGGGCCTCGTCGGCACTCCTCAGCCTTAGCAATTACCAGCTGTCTGGACTTCCACTACCAGAATTGCCCAACCAGCATCCTAGCTGAGGAATTCTGGGAGTCAAAATCCACACATCTTAAATCATTGCTGCCTGGGGGATTCTGGGAGTGGAAGATCAGACATCTTAACATTACCCTTGATATTGTTCTTTCCTTGTAAATTTGCAGAGAATACTTCTTTTTAAGCACCTGTTTGATACACTCATTCTGCATATTGGAAACGTGCCGCCCAAGGAGGTAAAAGTGAAACTTTGAGCAAAGGCAAGCAAAGGTAGATGAGATAGAGTCATATGTAGATTGAAGGATCTCCTCCAAAATAAGTTTTTCTCCCTTTCCAAGGAGGTTAAAATCCAGGGCCGTAGAATCAAGCAGTGCAGGCTCCATTGAGCCTCTCGGATGAACATCCAGCCTGGGTGAAGAGGGAAAATACGGCATTCCTTGGGCCAGCCTGTTTCCCTGACCGAGAGCTCGGACAATCAGGATCTGTCGCTGAGAACCTTGCCTGGCACCGTATTTCAGGAAGGGCAATGACAAAGCGGCGTCTGTCGAGAGCAGACAACATTGCTCAGAAGAGGGCCTGAAAACATGAAGATCCTTTGCTCCGTTCACCTCGGAGAAGACGAGGACAGAAGCCACCGGCATTTTCTTCAGTGCTAAGTCCACCCTGGATTCCTTTTCCTGGGAAGATGATCTCCCAGGCCCCTTTCAGCCCTTCCATGCTAGGGTCTTGTTTACTTCGTGAGTGTCTAGCGAGACCAGCTGCCAGACCTTCAGCCTTCATTGGGTGCCCATCCAGACAAAGCCCGCCAGATGGGAGAACGATGAGGAAGATTCCTTTAGGGCCAAACAAATTTTATATTTTTGGTTTTTGAAGCTTTTCAGTCGTCTTATTTTATGAGATTGAATCATATTTTGCTTCTTTCTTTTTGTCCTGAGAACCGCAGTAACTGTGAGAGAGTCCAGGCGTCCTAAGGGACAACTACTAAAGAGTGAGCCAGCCATAAAAGCCAGCGCCGTCCCATTGCTGCATTAACAGAGGGATCGTATCAAGATCACATGAAGGGTTAGTACGGATCTGGCCTTGGCCAGACCACTCTTGGAACGCTGCACCTGTTGAGATTCTAGGAGGAGCGCAGAGAAGAGCAACGAAGGTGATTGGGGGGCTGGAGGACAAAGCATACGATGAGCAGACACAGAGAAGGGGCGGTCGACCAAAGCACCCGAGGGCAGGACAAGAAGCAATGGATGGAAACTAATCAAGGAGAAAAGCAACCTAGAACCAAGGAGAAATCCCCGACCGAGAGAACCCTCAGGAGATGCGTCATCACTGGAGGTTTTCAATAAGAGTTTGGACAACCGTTTGTCCAAAATGCTATAGGGTCTTCTGCCTGAGCAGTGGGTTGGACTAGAAGACCTCCAAGGAGCCTTCCATTCCAAGTCTGTTATTCTGTATTCTGTACTTGTGTTATTCCCCCTTTGCTTTCTTTCAGAAAGCCCTGGAAAGAGAGGGGAGAGGGGAAAAAAAGATGACAGCCCATGTACAGAAGGAAGAAGCTGACCATCGGATTGGGGAACACCGGCTGAATGGCCCCAGACCGGGAAGGGCTCCACGAGAGTGAGCTGCTGAGCTCAGAGACTGTGGAGGAGGAGAGCCTGAGTCCATCAGGGCAGAAACCAGAAGGATGGCAGCACCTTTTCCAAACCACAAATCCCATCAAATGGGTTAAAGTTGCCCCTAGATTCCTCCTGATGTTCAGAGTGGAAGAATGTTTTTCAGTTAGGAAGAATCAGCTGTTTTTGTGTACCCATCTCAACCCTTTTCTTGTGATCACAAAACGGTTGAGTCACCCGGCTGGAATTCCCTGGAAACGTGACTCTCTGGCTGCCTTTGAAGCGGACCGAAGGCTGCGGAAGCAGAGTCTCCGGAGCAGAGTTTCTCAACTTGGCAACTTTAAAATGTGTGGCCTTCAACTCCCCGACCCCGCGCCCAGCAGGCCAATCTTAAAGTTGCCAACTTTGGAGATTGAAGGTAGTTTGTGCAGCTCAGGCCCCAATCACTTAGAAGAATCAGAGAATCGCAAGGCTGGAAGGGACCTCGGAGGTCTTCCAGCCCAACCCCCTGCTGAAGGCAGGTGACCTTATGACATCCTGGACAAATGGTTGTCCGGTCTTTTCTTGAAAACCTCCTGGGATGGAGCCCCCACAACACTGGGAGGCAAGCCCTTGCGCTGGTTCTCGCTGTCAGGATCTCTCTTTAATCATCTCCTACAGGTTATTTGTTGTCCTGTCTTCAGGTGCTCTGGAGACTCAGTTGATTCTTTCTCCTCTGTGACAGTCCCTCAAGTATCGAAAGAGAGCGATTGTGACACCCCTAATCCCCCCCTTTGGGCTAAGCACGTCCCCCACCTCCCTCAACCATTCATCAGGGGGTTTAGACTCCCGACCCCTTATCGCCCTTCTTCTTCTCGCACAATTTCTGGGGCCACAGCATCTTTTTTATCTCATATATAATTCTCCTCTTCCTTATATTTCCGCTCCCCATAACTTTGCCCGGCCCTGCTTAGTTCTCCTCTGCTTGCTCACAGGCTGAAGCTTCAGACGGAGTTTGGGGCGGGGGACCAGGGACAAGGAAGAAGCCCCGTCCCTGCCCAGGAAGCGAGCGCCGAGTTTCCCCGGGGATCACCAGACAGTGAGTCAGGCACCTGCAATGATCAAAACAGACACACAGCGCAAGGCAGGCTGAAGCAACCCCCGTTCCCTCCCCCCAAAAGAGGGTGCAAGCTGGGACAGGAGCCCCATGTCATCCTGGCCCAAAAAATCACAACGAGGCCTCGAGTGCCAAGGAGGGTCAGGGAGGGACGCGGAGGGCAGGCTGGGACACCCGAGGGAGATAACCGGAATCTGCTGAAAGCAGCCCTTGGCGGGCAGACGGGAGCAGGGGGAGCCCGGGGTGTGTGTGGCAGCGATGAGGACTCTTTGTGCTTGGAGCCGGTTCAGGACAAGCGTGTTTAACCTCCTGTCCCCTCCCTCCACGGCTGGGCTAAGGGCTGAAGGAGCACGGCCAGGCTGCCATTCGGGGGCAGGAGAAGCAGCAACTGCTGAGCCCCCCATCCCCCCCAGGCACGAATCTCCCGGGTCCAAAGGAGGCTGTGCAGAGGGGCCTGGGGCACCCAGCAGCAATGGTGTTAATCCCCGAGGCCCATGAGAGGATTGTGGAGGAAGACCTGGTCTGTGTTCTCCTGAATGGAGGGGACCCCTCCAGTACGGCTCTGTGGAGCCAGCGCCTCTTTGTAAGAGTCCCTTGGTGGGGAGAAATGCTGGGATCCCCACCTTCCTTCCCCACGAACGAGCTTGGGAGCCCAGGGCCACTTCCTGCCTGCGTTCGTGTTGGCTCACCAGGGCAGGACAGCCACGTCATCAGTCGGCTGATCTGGTTGGAGGGACTTGGGTCAAGACTTATAAATAAATAAAGGCAGGAAACCAAAACTCGCTCGCTGGTGTGTCATTATCCTTTCAAAAGGAAACACCTTGGTGAATCATGGCTGGCTCAGTGCCTCGCAGGTCCTCCTCTCAAAACAGAAAGGGAAAACAGCCACACACCACACCATGAAAACAGACGCAACGCTGCTCCTGAGCACAACTGGCCAAACCAGCTGGCCCAGCTCTCCTAAATATTGACACCTGCCTGACAAGCGAGAGAGAAACACCATCTCTGCTAAAGCCCGAAGCTGGGAATTTGGTTTCTTTCCTACAAGCCGCCTTGGAGGCTCCAGGACGATGGGCCAACTCTACCCAGCTCTGCTCCTGCCAGGGAACAAGGCCGGGTGACCGGGTCATTCAAGGGAGGGATGGTCGTCATAGCTTGACAGTTGCTTTTGCCTGATCCCTGAGCTTGACATTTTAGGAAAGGAAGGGCTGCCTCCATGCCAGCTCCCCGTTCCTTTACCCGGGCCTTTGGCCACCGTCCTCGGTTCAAGCTTGTCCACGGACTCTGTCCTTGCCTGTGTGGAGCCCGGTTGAAAGCCTGGCCTCCCTGAGAGCAGCTCTTCGGCCACCTGGCCTCGTTGACACAGACTCTGGAGGGTTGGGTACCGCGGTGCCTTTTTGTGGATCATATAACGAAGAAAGCAAAATAGAAACCATCCTACCAGCCAAGGATCCCAGCCAATGCAACCACCTTATAGTTCCTGCTCAGTTCGGGGGAGGGTGGTTGGAAAGGATCATATCCCACCCCCACCCCCACCTGGAGGCGAACCCACCGAAGTAGCTGAAAGGGCCAGGGGCATCTTCCAGGCCTTCAAATGATTTTGTGACCTAAACTGCTAAGAGTTGTTTCAGACCTTTGTTTTCCCCAGACACCCCAAGGGTGGGGGGGGCTTCAGCATCGGCTCACAGGGCAGGTACACCCAGGTAGTATCACCTGGCTCCACTTCCTGCCTGAGATTAAAATCTCCCCGCCCCGCCCCTTGAGGCCGGCTCAGCTATGTGATTTTGGAACGTGACACATGGTTGCTAGAGAAGCAGGCATCCCAACACTGCGACTCACTTCCGGAACACAACTTGCTGCAAGACTTCATAGTCGCAACTACAAACTCAACACTCACAGGGCCTCCTCCTCAATGGAAGTCTGCCTACAAGGAGGGAAGCAGGCAGTAGGACAACACGGCCTTCTCTCCTGGGCCCAGCCCGCTTCCATAGACGATCTAGATGAGGGGGAGAAGGGGAGCTCATCAAATTTACCAACAGCACCAAGCTGGGGGGAATAGCCGACACCCCAAAAGATTGGCTCAAGATCCAGAACATACGAACACTGGACCTATCCAACCAAATGCGGTTCAGTGGGGAGAAAAGTAAGACCTCACTCTTAGGCAGAAAACAAATACAAATTCTCAGTCTGGCTTACAGCTGGGCTGGCAATCCTGGGGGGGGGTCAGCTGAGGGCAGCCCCTGCTTGCCTTGCCTCAGGGTCAGGAGGCTGTGACTGGACTGCTCAGGTGGCTGACCCGAGGCTGCCCCCCTCCCGGGAGGGGAAGGGGGTTTTTGAGGAGAGGGAGAGCAACTTGGGTGAGGAGCTCCCGGAACATTCTGAGCTTTCCACCAAAGTGGTACCGATTAATCTACTTACATTTGCATGCTTTCAAACTGGAAGATGGGCAGGAATGAGAGCTCACCAGTTGCATGGATGTCTGGTCTCGAAACCATGCCATCACCTTTCCAGACGGCGAGCTCAGTGTTTTTAGCCACTGGTCCACTGGTCCACATACGTAAGCCATGAAGCTCATCTCTTCTCAAAGATGTAAGAAGTCCCAGAGTGCATGGCCCCATTTTAGTCTCTCCCGCAACCCCAGAGGAAGTATGGGACCTTATAGCGGTGGGAACCTCATGCCCTGCAGGAAATGGTGAGAGGCATAGGGGTGCCTGGAAACGCATGGAAAGAGCAAGCATTCGGGATAGCCGGGGGCACCGCAGGTTTTTTTCTTGCTGGTGACTTCCTTCACCAGGGTGCATCTTCAATTGAGCCCTTTGGTGAAGCTACGGAAAGGCCTTGGTCCCTGACATTCCACCAAGCCGGAAAGGGAGTCTATCTTGGAGAGTTTCAGGGATGGGGCACCTGCAGCTGCTCCTGCTAACCACAGCTGCTACTTGCGGTCTCCAGAGAAATCTCTGCAGTGCCGTGCAGGAGGGCCCCGGTTCACAGCCGTTCAGCTGCGGCTGGTGGCAGGAACAAAGCGAAGGCCGTGGCTTGCAGTGAGCTGCTCCTTCTTGCTCCGGCCTCTGGGAGAAGAGCACTGCTCAAAAGGGCGCCTCTTAATCTCAGGGAAACTCCCTGCACAAACAGGCGCTTTGTATCTGGGATGGAAAGAGGGCCGGCTTGCCAACATGCAAGTCTCACAACTGCCTCTGGAACAGAACGCCTCGAAGGGGAGGCCGGCCGCGGCTGCAGCCGTGGCATCACCTGTGGCTTGCACAAGCGGAGGGAGAGCAGTAGAGCCGGGCGCTGCGTCTGCCTGTGTTCAGGACAGAACAGTCTCCCTCCGCCCATCGCTGCCCTTGCCAAGTATCAGAGCTTGGCCCGCTCCCTGGCCCAGCCGAAACCCCGGCTCAGCAGCCAAAAATGGGGCGGAGGATTCAGCCCTGAAGGCCCACTCTCTCTGGAGTCTGCCTGCCGAGCCTCTGGGCTGGGCCAGTATCAAACCAGCCTCGCCACCCTTTGGGCCCAGAAGGAAGCCTCTGCTTTCTCCTTCTCAGAGGATCCCTGGATGACCGCTGCTCAAAGTTGCTGGAAGTCGGGCGGCATATAAATTTAATATATTCCCATTAAGTTTTATTTTGTAAATTGGAACCCCCGGCATTCTGGGAGTCTTGAAGGACAAAGACAGCCCGCACCCCATCTTCAGAAGCGGTTCGAAGGAAGGAGGGTAACGTTTAGAGCAGAATTCGGCTTGGTGGGGGAGAGGCCAAACCAGCCGCTGCTCCTGGGTTCTCATCCTGCATCACCAGGCTCTCCCCAGAGCAGACCCCCACCTCCCTCGGAGCGCCCCGGCCCCTACTTGTTGCATCTTAGCTTAGGGGCCTCCTCTTTTGAGAGGGTCACCCCCAAACTTTCCCTGCCCTGCAAGAAAACAAGGAAGGGAAGAAGCACAGAAGCGGGTGGGAGGGGGCAGGCTCTCCCAGGTCTTCCGACTGACCGGCTGGGCAGGCCAGGCTGCATTTCCGCCCCACAGCAAGCTGGCTCCTGCTGGCTCTGGGTCGCCCCTTGGACTCCGACCAACTTTCCCCGGGTGTGTCTCTGCTTCCCTGCACACTGAGCAGGAGGCCTGGGAGGTCCGGACAGCACTCGGGTCTGTCAGCCGGTGGGACCTGATCACTCTCAGGTGCACCACACCAAACCAAACAAGCATCCAACATTAATTTTTCATTACTGTGCAACCACCAGGCCTCTAGTAGGCAAGATCAAATTATATTTATCTAGTGCCACCCATGCGTATTCACACCTAAGAACAGGTTTGTCAACTTTCTTCCCCAAGGGGCTTACCATCTAAAAATAGAGCAGGAAAACAAAAAGGAGGTGAAGATTTGAAACAAAACACTTGTGGGGAGGGGTACCAAAATATGCTATCAGCCTAGGAACAGTGTCCCACCATACACTCGGGGGTTTTGTCTGCAATGCTTCATTCCCATATTCAGTGCTATAATGGATACCAAGCCTGTTTTTGTGAGGATTCTGCTCTGGGGGTCCGGTTGGGGAGCAGGGCGTTCCCTCTCACCCAAGATGGGAAAAGGCAACTGGTGGTGGTGGGGGACCAGAGCCAGGGAGCCGGAAGGAGGGAATTTTCCCCAGATACAAGAGCTCTTGTGAGTTGAGCATCACATGAGGTATAAATCAAGTTGTGTAGTTCGCTGAGCATGGATAATTTTAACTTTATTTTTTTATGGCTTAGCATATTGTGCAAATGCAAGGATATTTTAATAGCATTATAGAAATGCAGAAAAAGGATTTATCCAATATTGCAGACTAAATATGCTGCACAAACTCAACCTGAAAAACTTTTCCCGGGCATCAAGCATCAGCACCCGGAGCCCTTTGGTCGAACTGGGCGCTCTGGCTATGCCAGCCACGGAGTCCCCTACCTGACAGAATGAAGGCGGGTCTGGATTTGGCATGAAGCTTCCTTAGGACCACGGTTGTCTACAGTAGCCATGCTTGGGGTGGTGATTTCATGCACCCCACAAGGCCTTCCAAAGTGTTCAATTCAGCCGTTGTAGCAGGACAGGGCAGGAGAGAATGGTCTGCAGGCAGGGGTTCTTTTATCGGAGACCTTGTCCTAGTCAGGACAGCGCCTGCTGAGGATTACCAATGGTTCATCCCCTCAAGGGATCCTACGAAGCTTCTGGGGATTTTCCAGTGAATATGCAAGTTCAGTTGGAGACAAAAGAAACGGGGCTTAAACTCATTGACTGTCCGCTGGGGGTGGTGGAAGAGCGACGGTCGTCCTTCGGGCCCTGCCGTCCAGCTGCTGGGGCTTCTCAGAGCCATTCAGGGCATCTTGGATCACAACCCGGTGGGAAGCGGGAAGGAACCTTGGAGACACTTTGGCTGAGTTCCTTCACACCCTTGATAATGAAATTAACACTAAGCAACAGGGTTGAATGGCAAATTAATCAAATGGACCAAGATGGCACAACACACTCATTTACAAAATGCTAGCTAAGCTTAGATAGTCGTCTAGATGCATAAAGTATGACTTTAATTGACCAAGTATGTTGAATAGAACACAGAATAATAGTGTTGGGAGGGACCTTATACCGTTCCAGACGAATGTTTGTTTGTTTAATCTCTTGTTTGAAACATCCAGTGCTGGGGCACCCACAACTTCCAGAGGCAAGTTCTGATCATTTCTGGAGGTGTGGGCTCAACTCCCGGACTCCCCGCTCTGGCAAGGTCTTTGTTAACACAGGCTGCCCCACATGCTGGGGGTGGGGGAGTCCTGCAGGAACTGGGAGGAGTGGGCTCACCTATCAAATAGGTGCTGCTCTATACGGATCAGGTCTGGGGCAGGCCTGCAACTTGCTCCAGACAAATTGTAAATATGACTCTGAAAGAGTTTAATAACTGGAACAATTTCAAAATAAATCAGTAAAACCATTTGTCAAGCAAAACATCAATGATAGAACAATTTTAATAATGAAATAATTTATTTTCTAACAGTTGAACAATACAGAAGTATACATATACACAGCAAGGTTGTCTAAAACATGTAATTTCTAAAAATGCATGTGCTAACTGTAATAAAAAGCACCATTATATGGTCTTGACACAGGATTTGTAATGATGTGGTATTTACATTTGGAAACTGAATCCTCCCTCCCCCTTTGCTGCTCCCTGCTTAGGCTGTGTTATAATTTGGAAGACTCCAAAACTAAATCAAAGCTTCAGAACTGCAAGTGTTGTTCAGAGTACCTACGTGACGATGGAGGTTCACAGGCGAATAGAGAAGAACAGCACAGAACTAAAGCCAGAGACGCCTCAAGCAAGTCAAATTTGGGGACACGTCAGGAGGGAAGAGCAGGTGGCAGCCAGGGAGAAAGAGACTTTAAGTGTCCTTCCACCAGGCAATACAGTTAAAATAATAAAGAGGTTTGCTAAAACAATCTTGATACATACATTTGTAGCATAAAAAGAATTTTCTTCTGCTCAATAATTTGGGATAGCTATTATTTCAAACAAAACCATCATTGATTCATAGTTGTACAATGAAGTTCAGGTAATCATAAAAGGAAAAAAGCCACTTGGGTTAACAGGAAGGGGGGAAAGGATGTAACTTACTATTTTAATTGGGGAGCAAATGCATAACTAGATATGTAAAAGCAGTATTCGTCCCAATACAGTTAAGTGTTAAAACCTGAATTTGTGACCAAGGGGGCAAAAGGACTCTATGAGTCCCATTCTATTGCTGTACATCAGATGCCAAAATTTAATTAGGCAGTGAGCACTTAAAAAATAACCCCCTCCCCTACTTCATCCCTCCCAGAGAACACAGCAGGCCTCTCTCCTCCCGGCTGTGTTTGTAAACTTCATGGCAGAAATGGGAGTTCTAAAGAGAAGCCGCGCGAGAGATCCTGGCTCCCTGGGGAGAGAGAAGGGCCCATTGCGGGAACAAAGTGCTAAAATGGCAGTTGGCGGTGCGCACCCTGCTAATGCCCAGAGCTCTGCAACCTTGTTTGTGGCACCTAATTACACATTTCAAATAAGTGCTTTGAATTTGAATCAAAAACAGGTATTCACACAAACCCTGGAAAAAAAGGTTCACAAGATGTGTCTATCAGCACCTTGAAAGCTCTGCTTTATTAGAAAAATACACAGTAATAAAATTTCTGGGTGTTCAACACTCAGGAAAAGATTCACCAGGTAAAGACAATACTTTTGGGATATTTCAGATTGTCACCCTGACAGCCATGTTTACTTTTGACAAATAAGAGCACAAATTCTCAACTTCCATTTCCAACCAAGTATCCCTGGGTTTACTGTCTGCAAAAAAGTTGCTCTGTGCCTCAGCCTTTAGTGTGATCTTTTAAATGCACCCACGCACACGCACAGCCACACGAACTTCCAGCTGTAAACACAGATAGAGAAACGCAGCTCCCTATGAATGATCTACAAAATTAATTTTCTGCAGCTTATTACATAATAATGCTGGTGGATCAGTGAATACGGCAGAAAGGCCGGCCACACCAGAAGGTCGCATTTGGAGGGCCCAGCCTGCAGGCTAGCAGGGTCTCAGCTGCCTGCACGATCGTTGCAGTGGGTGGCCGTTCACCCACAGCTACACCGCGGCTGACAAACACGGCAGTGCTACACGACCCTCCCGAGGGCTTGGGCCAAAGGGGGCAGATGCTGTGGAGCCTGCGTGCCATGGGGCAACGGTCTCAGGGAGGGGCCGAAGGGTAGCCAAGACCAGTCCTCACCAAGACACCGGGAGGGGCCCTCAAAGCCTCTCGGACAACTCATCTATTTATTTAGATGTTTTGAAACATCCCAGATAGCTTTAATCTAGCTTCTGAAATTAGTGCCCCCTTTATGGAATTGTAATTATTTTCTGTACCAAACCACATTTTGAAAGGACACATCCAGAAAGCGCAACGCTCAATTACTGGTTTGCAATAAGGACAACAAAACAAAACAAAACTCCAAAGTACTTTACTAAAGAAGTGAGTGGTTGCACCCTCAAAGTCCCACTTTCTCAAATGCATTATGGAGCTATCTGCCGCTTCCATTTATTCAGAGGGGGAGACCTCCTGGCCCGGAGAGGTCTGGAGTAAACTGTGCCCAGTAATTCACAAAAGGCACAACAATAATTAAAAAAAAACAAAAACCACTACGTTAAGTTTGGTTACTTCTAAAGAAAAACATTCTAAATTTACCCCATGAAACACTTTCCAAATCAAAGGCTATTTTGAACTCTAAGATGACAACATGGAGTTGAAAGTGAGGGGCAATTTTATGCAACCCATTAAGAAACTCACAGGCCTTTGGCAAGGAACCCGTCTGGATCAAGGGGGTGCAAACTGCCGGCTGGGAGCTCAGTCTCCCTGAAGGGTTTTCGGCAGGGACTCCTAGATGCCAGCCGGCTAGACTGACGCAGGAAAGTCTCTGGCAAGGAAGTGGTCAGTGCAGGTCAGCTGAGCGCTGAGAATTCCTGCTCTTGTTTCGAGACAGCTCCAAGAAATTGACAGGGAGATCTTTAGCCCTCCACGAGCCCCACTTCCCATCTCAAAAACGGACTTTCTTAAAACGAAGCCACTTTCGTATTATTTGCTGGGGTGTCTGGTAGTGAATACAAGCAGACATGGAATATGCAGTAAAGCGCAACTTGCCACGGAGCCCTTAGAGAGTGAAGGGACAGGACGTCGCTGGGCTGGAGTCCCTCGGACGGTGGTCTGCAAGTGCTGGGGAAGGACTGGCTGCCTACGAAGGGCCCTTGTGAAAAGTCCCTGGCAGCCAATAAACTGGGCAGCTCAAAGCAAAATGAAGGGGGAGAGGAAGGTTCGTTAGACCTCGACATACAAAGTTTCCTAATCATCTATAAAAGCACAAAATCATAAGAATAGTACATTAGGTTGATATAAAAATGAATAAATACTATTTATAGACCACATTATGTACATTTGCATGTGCTCTACTCAGCTTACATGAAGAACGCTGCAGATGTCAGGAGTGCAGAGACAGGGCAAAAAGGGGGCAGAGACATCCAACATCCAACCCAAAACCACACGCGGCACACTGGGAGGCTTGTCTCCCAAAGGATTTCATCCGGGGAAAGAAGTGCCAGGATGCCAAGAGGGCAGCCCTGGAAGGACTCTGAGGCACTCTCCTCAGCCACTAATTGAAAGCTAGCGCAGCTAACTTTGTCACTCGGTTATTGCTGAATTTTTAAGGAAACAGGTCAGACTAGTACCAAGTATACAAACGAGGCATCATAATTCATTTGTGCTAAAGGGGTTGAGATCAGCTTTGTTCATCTCTCTGAGGTAGAAAGAATTGTCCCAGAGACGGAAAGCAAGACTCAGCAGCCTGGAGAGCTGCTAGCAACAAAAGGAACACGCAGCTGTCAATGCAGACGACATAATCAAGATTGCACAAGTGTCGTATTTGGTCATCTGACGTGAAAATATTGAGATCCTGCCAGGATAGACAGCTCAAAGAGGAAACCATCCCCCGACTCCCATTTCGAGCCTCCAGTACAATTCCACTCGGGCGGCTCTTCTTCTGCCAATCTTAGTTTAGTCTCTTAGTTACCTTTCTCAATCCTATTTCCAACATCGGGGTTGGCTACTTTATTACTGTAATGACTTGGGACATTTCAGAACAATTTTTTAACAGTGCCTGGAAAGATTCACTGCACAATTCCCTAACAAGCCTACGTTCTTTCAAGCCTGTCATACCATTTTTAACTTCTGCCTGCCGCTGGGATACAACGAATGTCAAAAATAGTAGGGCTCCTTCGACAGTGGCCCTGCCTGAAGGCCAGCCTGGGCTTTGGTTTCCAAACAGCCTAAATCACCATCGGCCCTCCTACCTCGGGGTGAGGATCTTCACCCAGAATATTAATTGCAGCCCAGGCCCACAACACGTGGGTGGCTGTTACCGCAACAATATTCCGGGTGCTGCTAAGAATTCTGGCTGGAATGTTGAGTCTCACAGAGATGAATTTACGGGCAGAAAAGGGAAGCGAGTGGATGCCATGGGAAGTGTGCTCCAGGGAGGAACTTGTAACCCACAACACTATGTACTGTTTTCAGACTTAGGCAAAGCAGATTTTGGTAATGTTGATGGTACAAGAAGTTTACGTGCAAGAGAATTGTGGAGCGGTCCAACATACTACCTAGCGAAATCCAAGAAGGAAAGAGCGGTGGACGGGGCAAGGGAGGGGACGCGACTGGCCCCTTATAGGCTGAGGCAGGCCTTAAGGTGGTTCTGCGGCTTTATTCTCTTAATGCCAGCGCTCGAATAGCCCTCGTCGCTGCAGACGCTCTGCAAGCTGCCCCTCTCGTCGGAGTCGCTCGGGGGGCTGCTGCTGCTGCTGCTCCAGTCGAGGTCCCCAGTGAGAGAGTCTGTGCTCTCCACGTCCACGTCGATTTCTTCTGCAACAGACAGAAAGCGAAGTCAGTCAGCCCAGAGGGCCTCTTCGAAGGCGGTTTAGAAATGGGAAATTTAAGCAAGCGAGCGAGCGAGCCAACTCGGTAGAAGAACTTTCTGACCCAGCAATTCAGGCTGGAACTTGAAAGCGTGCAGCGCTTCCTCACCTCTGTCTGAATCTGACCGTTCGGAGGAAACGGTCGACCCTGTGCTGTCCATCCGTACGCGTTCAATGCCCAGTTTCTCCAGCTGCCTTTTCAGATGCCGCTGTTCTCGCTGCAACTGATCTATTTGGTGTATTGCTTTCCTGTCATAATCTTCAAGTTTCTGTGGAAGAAAAGAGGCAACGATGGGTCCCTGAAGGCGAAACCTTCCATGCAAAAGCCAGCCGCTTTCATCAGAGGATGGAACGAGTTCGGGGGCAGCTAAGGACTTCTGGCCATCATCTCTTTCTCTCTTGCCATTTTAGCTACTGTTGTTTTCACATGTTTTGAAGTACACAAGGTGGAATCTTTTGCATCAGCTTGTCATGATCTACTTAAAAATGGACCCCAAGGCTTAAAGTCTGAATGTGCTTATCAAACATGATATTAATGTTGACTGAAATGTCAAACAAAACATTTTATTTTCCTTCTCCATTATAAGCCCGATACCTTTAACTCACCTTTATGTGCAATTTAGCTTTTGTTAGTAAACTCAGTGTAGTATGTCTACTGGATTCTGGCCCGAGAGGCACCAGCCCTTTAAGCTTCTCCAGACACAATCGCAGATGGGCACGCCTGTTAATGAAATATTTGTCACTGATAAACTGCTTAATTCAGCAATACTAAATTCGGTCAAATGAGGACCCAGATCGTTGGGGGCAAGAGGCTGACTCTGTCAACTGCTTAGAGAGGGGCAGAAAGCACTGCGAAGCAGCACAAAAGTGCTCTGCTATTGCTAAACCAAGCTCTGCTTCAGAATCCGTGTTCTCCAATTAAAATTAAATGTGACAATGCTTAAACACTGAACCACTTTTAATACTTGAAAGGTTGAAGTTAAAAGATTGATGGTAAATGTTCCTTTACCATCTCATTTCTGAAGGCTATTAATCAAATCAGCTTTGCCTCTGTTCTTCTAGGGAAGCTGACTAGCCAAGCTGTTATAATGGCCTCAGCCATTTCAGGATTCCACCTAGGTATTTATTTATAAAATTTATATGCTGCCCATCTCACTATCAAACGACACTGGTGGTACAACATCAAGATGCACCAATTTTAAATACTAAATATCAAAAGATGAGAGGGAAGGGTAAGTTCTTTCATGTCAAGTTATTTTACCTAAACACTACAGCAGTACAAGTTTTCAAACCTAGAACAGTAGCCTGCCATTGTTTTGAATTCTGGATTATATTATAATAATAATAATGTTTATAAATCTTTCTTGTAATTTGGAGAATATTTTGGGACTCCATAATCTATAAATATGATTAATTAAACTAGCCAAGTAGCTCATTCCTAGTGGAGAGCTATCAGAAATAAGCTTCAAGAAGCACCCTAAAGAGAGGTTGATGTCACACCTCCAGACCTCTAATAAAGGCAGGCGTGGATATTGTCTCCATGCTGTCCATGTGACACCAATCCTGCAGGCATTCTTTCTTTAAAAAATTATAAGAAATGCACAGAGAATCTCATGCGGGCATTAGATTTCAAGAACATCCACGTCATTACATTTAAATTTTGTTAATTGAAGAATGTTGAAAGCACTCCTGACAAAAGAAGAACATCCATCTGTAAATGTGCTAGAAATGCACAAGGCAGCGTAACTGGGCTTCTTTCAATTCCTACTGAATCTAAGGGAGAAAATGAACCCTGGGCTTAAATCTGCCTTGCCCAGAACTGAATCTGAGATCCGGCTGCATGACTTGGAAGTGAAGTTCAGAAGTTATTCTACTGGGTCATGATTTCACTATTTAAACAATGGGTTTTACTTAATGTAATTAATAAATGTTCAGAGACGTTTGCTAATATTTAATGAAGACCATTTCTATAAAAAGCGCTTTACAATTTATACTTTATTACATGTTTAACTGAGCAGAGGCAGCTTTATGTTTAAATTAGAAAATTTTATTAACAAAATCCCTAAACTATGATTCTTCAAACATAAAATTGGACTCATGCATGAAATGTTTATTAGAAAAAATAATGGAAAGTGGACTGCCAATCATGAAATAAACCCATAATTATAAGTTGCAGATACAACTCAGGCTAATCTTAATAATAAATTAGTTTAGCTAGCCTTAAGAGTTGTGCCATAAATTTGAACATGCCCTCTCACTATTATTTCATTTTTGTATTAAAAACAAAATGATTTTAACAAGGATATTAAATGAATCTTTCTAAAAAAAAAAAAGAAACGCAAGCTGGATAAAAACTGAGGCCATTTAATATTCTGTTTCCTCAGTAATCAGCCCAGCCAGGAAGCCCACGGGCCGGGTCCCACATCTTATTCTCCACTGAAAGAGACACAGCCAAGGACGCAGGGCCTCCTGAGTAGCAATGAGGGGCAGGGTAGAGGCTATTAAGCCTTATCCTCCACCAGTCCAAATTGCCTCCTGTTTTATTTTCATTATCATCTGCAAAATTGGTTTTTATACCAACCTTCTTCTAAGTGTTTAATAGTTTGAAAAAAGATTCAGGAAAAGCCATGTTCCAGTAAATATACACATGATGAATATTACATTCTGGATTCAAAGTTTTTTAGTAGAAGTGTATGAGTTTGCATTTGTGGTTAAGTGTTAAATAAATATCCACTACCCAGCTGCCCTAATACTTATATTCTTATCTAGCTATCCAAGAAAATATGCAAGTAATCTTTAAGAAACACATTCAGATGGGAAACTAATGTCACCATGCTGAGAGTCTTAAATTTAACTTTAGATGCCATTTGTGTCAATCAACACAGGAACAATTTTATATAGAAATGCTAAATGCTGGTTTGCAACCCTCTTGGTTCTTTAGCATAGAATAGTATTCCTCAGATCAAGGCTAGAATTAATTGCTTCTAGCTCCTTCTCTTCTCTTAATACTGTCAGAACAGTAAAAACTGAAAGAATTTGGTTCCAGTTTCTGTTTCCAGTGACAGAACATGCAGCATAAATGGTCCCTTTAAAAAGAATAATCAATATTGCAAATGATTAAGGCCCCAGACATAAACATTTGTCAATTCTATTTAATGGAGATCATCAGCCAGAAAAACTAGATTTGCACTGTTCTAATTTGCTTCAACACGGTATGCTATAATTTAAGGATGCTTCTACAATTTAAATATAAACTGTTTCTGAACACTTACCTATTCTTCTCCATTTCATTATGTGTGGATCTTAAAGAGAAAAAAAAAGGATCAATTAGTCAGCAACTATGGAATAAACATGCATTGATAAAAACTAAATATACACAGTAATATCTAAATTGCCACCACTAATATTTATGTATATCTTGACATAAGGAGTTTATGATGGCACTTTTCTCTCCTTTATTTCCCTAAAAGATTCACTAGATAAGGTAGGTGGGATGAGGGAGAAAGACCCAATTATCCACCAAGAGTGATGCTAGCCCAATTTCTTAAGATTATACCAGTGGTCTTATTGTCCTACGAAATCTTTTAACTGTGAAGGATCACATTGGCTACTCTAGCTATATTAACACCATCACCCCAACTTTAATTGCAATCCCATATTACATGATTTAGTACTTGTACAAAAAGTATAAATTTTGCAAGACTTGTAGTATCTGAATTTACAATATTTCAAGTAACAAATTAAGTGCACAGACTCTTCTTACTTAGATTATCATACAACTGAACCAATCTATAGCCTCCTAATATTAATTGAAAATCCATTTTATGAACATTTAAACCATTTTTCCTTACTTTTGCTAATTACTATTAATAAAGATACCCTACTAACATATAACTGGAACATACTGCAGAAATTACCTCCCTACACTAAATGCCTCTCAGGATTTTATCTGTGCCACTGCTGAATGGTAACTGAGTAATTATGTGGAAAAACATTTTCTCAAGGCCAGCTGAACAACTCCCTGAATTTCCTAAGGTCCCTGAGGAAGAGAAGCAACCTGTTCTCCATAATGCCTGGCTACTGGCTGCGCTGGTAGGAATTTTGACTTCTCCCAACGTATTCAAAACACCTGACAGCCACCAACACTGTTTCTAGTTTTGCACAATAGTATTTTACCTTATGCGAAGTTACTACTTTTCTAATTATTTTGGTTAAGGCTCTTGTACTATTAACATAGCCCATTAAGTTTTTTTTAATAAAAGTCTAAGTGGTTAGTTTTATCAAAGGACTCCAGGACTAGTCTCAGCTCTTAGGAAGACCCAATGTTTTTATTGGAAGCCTTGTCTCATGGATGGTACCACAAAAACCGATCTCATCCGTGATCATTATTTGTTCATAGATTCTAATAAGGAAAAAACCATTTCAGGAATGACTGAAGTGGGAGGAAGTTAAAATCTTTTGTAGCAAGATCGACGTTTCTCAGTTGCTTCCTTCCTGCTTATCAGAAGAACAGAAAAGTAGGAATAACCCTGAAGGCAAATAAGGTCACTGAACTACACAGTAGCCGTGAATTAGACAGCAACATTTACGGGACACCAAATTAGGGCCGATCTTGGTCGAATGGTTTGGAGTTTAGCATCTCCCGCAAACTCGGTCCTTTGTCCTCCGGAGTGGATCACAGGGAGGCTCCCACGCACTTCCTTTGTCTGAGCGTGTGGCACGTCACGGAAGCACAACTGGGGTTTGTTATCCTGAATTTAACGTCTTGTGAGAATTCACCCAAGTAGTGCTGGGCACAGGGCAGAAAACACCAAACGGTCCCAAGCATTTTCCCCCCTGAAAGTAGATCTCCCTATTTTCAATGCCTTCATACATTACAGATTTCATCTTTAGGGGCTTTCGGGACTCAGGAGGGAGCCAAGAACGACAGGCTCCCAAGAAGCCCCGAATGACGCGGCGGGGAACAATGTGGGTGGACGGAGACCGGGAAAGACTTTTCTGAAATGGCTCTCAAGAAGCACCGGGCGCCCCGAGGCCTCGTCCAGCCTCCCCGACGGCATCGGCGGGAGGGACGGAGCGGGGCTGCGGCGGGGCACGCGCGCCTCTCGGCACCTCATCAAAGCCGCCCCGGTCAACGACCCGGGTCTCGGGGACGCCGAGCCAGCGGGGCCAAGCGCCCGAAGGGGCCCGGCCACCACCGGCAGACCTCGGGCTTCCAGGCCCGTTTGAGGCAGGCCGGCCGGGCCAGGCCCGGGGAGGAGGAGGAGGAGGAGGAAGCAGCGTCCGGAACGCCGCCCGGGGAGCGGCGGGACTGGGCCACGTCGTCAGCCCCCGCCCGAGCCTGGAGCGGGGCTTGGAGGCCGCCACGGCCGACCCTCGCCCCGCCTGGGGCCCAAAGCCAGCGGAGCCCCCCTGGGCCGGCCCTCCGCCCGGGGGCCGCAGCGGGGCCGCCCTCCCCTCCCCGCCGCCTTACCTGCTGCCGCCGCCGCCGCCGCCGCCTTTCTTGGCCCGGCTGCTCCTGCGCTTGAAGGCCTCCCTCTCCTTGGCGCTGAAGGGCAGCGTGGACGCGTAGCCGTGCTCGGCCTCTGCGGAGGGAACGCGGCCGCCTGAGCCAGGCCCGTCTCGCCCGCCCCTCGCCCGCCTTTGTCTCGGGGCCTCCGCGCCCCGCCGGGGAGCCGCCGCCTCACGCCCCGCCGGGGCCCGCGGGCGGAGGGAGGGCCTCCCTGCCGGGGCCGCTTTGTCCGCGGGGTCCCGGGGCGGCCGGCCTACCTCGCTCGCGGCGCTCCAGGAACTCGGCCGCCTCCAGCAGCATCCGGATGTTCTCGCACACCTGCGCGGCGGCCGCCATTTTGCCGGGCTGCCCGGCTCGTCCGCTCGCTTCCTCGCAACGCCGCCGCCGCCGCCGCCTCTGTTTACCGGACCTCCGCCTGACAGACTCGGCGCGGCCGAGCCCGCCCCTCGCGGCCGCAGCCCAGCCCGCTCCCCGCCCAGCACGGCCGCGATTGGGCGGCAGGCGCTCCTTCCGCTCCCCCGTTTCTCTGATTGGCCCTTCGCGGAAGAGAAAACACCAACCGGCTCCGCCCCCTCCTTAGCTCCAGGCATTGGCTCGGTCGCTGGGAGGCGCTGCACCGCGATAATCCTTCCGATTAATTGGACGAGCCCTGGGATGACGTTTCCTTCGACGCTTCCGTCGCTATTCTGCTTTGCCTGTGATCGGAGCCCCATTGGCCAGCCTCGGCGGAGCAACATCCCTTGGCGGCTCTCATAGGTCCGCACGGTTCCCGTAATTCCGTTCAGCCTTCGGATTGGCCAACGCCCACGGGGCCCCCGCCCTGTTTATTGTGTTGGTTTCTGGGCTTGGCCCCGCCCCCGGCCACGCGTTTGTTCTCGGGTCCCGCCCAACCAGAAGGAAGTCAACATCGAGCCAGCGGGGAGCATGCGCGTTGCTCGCCTCCCCGCCTCCAGGTCGGACGGCCTGTAAAGCAAGGGCGCCTCTTGCGGTCGGTTCCCGGGCCTCGATGCCACGAGAGCGGCCCCGATGCGACCCAGTCGCGGGACTTCAGCTCTCAGAATCCCCAACCAGCGCACCTCAAAAGGCGGGCGGCAGTTTCAGTCCACGCGTCCTTCCTAAAACTTGTCAGGGCCTCAACTGGCCCAGCAGGGTCACTGGGAGACCCAGGAGGCTCTTCAGCGGAAAACCGCCACCCTGCCTGGTACGAAAATAGGCCCGCTGGTATTTCAGCGGGGGAGCAGCTGCGACGGTGTGCGAGCCCCGGAGGAGGAGGATGCCTGGATGGACCTGGGCCTGGCGGGGCTCCCTCCACCCAAAAGGAGGGAACCAATCCGAGATGGAGGCACCACTGTGGAGTGCAGTATGCAGAACCCCAAAAGAATATATCGAGAAAGTGCATCATGTTGACATTGATGCTTCATTCATACATTTATTATAAATATATAATTCCATGGGTGCTAAAATAATTACATAACTGGAAGTTCCAGCTTTATTGGTTCCCGGGTTTTCTCAAGGTGGTTCCACATGCAAGCTGGTCCATTTTAAAAGGTGACTCTCACCTGTCTGCTTCATTTTTATGTCACCACAGAAGGTAAGAACTGAAGAAGCAGCTTCTTGGATGAGAAGCGAAATGTCTTCAAAGAAAAAACCAGAAGTCCAGTTGCCTCTTGAAAAAGCACCTTTGGGACAACCAGGAGACCAGGGATGGGTTCCTACCGGTTCTCTGGTTATGGGTTTTGTGAGCGCGCTTCCCAATCACCTGTCAAACGCGCGCTGCATGCGACTGACTTCGAAATCTTCATGGTATTCTGCAAGCACTCTGATCCAACAGCTGCACGGCGGCTAGAGGCCATGCAGCTGTTGGATCAGTGCTTGCAGAACACCACGAAGATTTCGAAGTCAATAAACGTGCAGTAAGCGTTTGACAGGTGATCGGGAAGCGCACTCACAAAACCGGTAACCAGAGAACCGGTAGGAACCCATCCCTGCAGGAGACCTGGATGACTGCGAATCTCCATAGACAGAAGAACAAAACTAAAAGGTTTTACTTTAAACAAAACCACCCGTACAAAATACCCTTCAGCAATATTTCACATTCCAGTAGCCAAAACAGCACCCTGAACATCTTATTTAGGCAACTGTCTGCTCGTAACCCTTACATCTGTTGGCTTCTAAGTTTGTCTGAATTTAAGTGTGGGTGGAATAAATCCCATTACCATTCTAGGTCATAGGAAGCTAAGCATTTGATTTTAATCTGGATTATACCTCTGCTGAATTAATTACGGAAGCAAACGTACTGTTCAATAACAGCACAAAAAAAGAAACTCCATTTCTACACAGAATTAAATCTTGTTCCATAAACATTACTCCCTATTGAGTATGCTTGCAAGTGCAGCATCAAGGATAGGTTTTATGATGGCTTTGAGGAAACAATTAAATCCATGTTCTTCTGTCAACAATGGACAGAGATACCTAAAAAGCAGATTCCTTATCATGACAAGCACCGGGAAATTCTACTGTACAGCTTCTGTCTGGGTTGAAATATAGTGGTATTCACTACAGCCAGAGTCGGGGGGTGGGGGGTGGGGGGTTCCAGCAACCTGAGCGCCGCTAGTCAGCTGGTGTAAGCTAGTTCGCCCCCTGCACTGCACCAAGGATGATCGTGCAAGTGCTGAACAGGATGAGCTAGCCATTTTGGCCGTCAGGACTACATTGTGTGTCTAGCATGGGTAGATTTCCCTGACATTGTATGCCATATACTAAAAAAATAGTGGTTTGCAAATCACGCCCCCGCCCCCCAGCCCATTCCCACTTGAGTTATAAACCTTTTAGTGTAACAGCGGTGCTGCTGGATTTTCATAATTATTCTTAAATTCTGCACTGAACACAGAGGCGATGTAATTATGCAAATCAAATATCCCAAACAATGCCAGTGAATCCTGGAAGAATTTAAGAGTATGATGCAACGGATGCTGGTTTGAGTGCCCCCTGCTGGACAGAGACAAAGAATACAGGGTCTGAAATAGGTGGCTGAAGAAGCAAAGGAACAAGCGAGTTAAATCCCATTGTGCTAAGAACCAATTGTCTTCCAGGTACCATTTTAAAAATATCAACAATGGAAAAATTAAGTTCTGTAAAAATTAACTATTTCAGGAACCAAATTATCAATCAATTTTTGATTCCCTCTTTTAGAAAAGTTGGTCTAGTTCAACTTTACTCAAGGAGACAAGAGGGTTTTTTTTTAATTTAACTAACAATATTTAAAAGAGGAAACCTACAAATGTGGAATAGCAACATCAGAAAAACAATTCTGTGCAAAAGATACATTTGAAATGGGGAAAAAATTACCATCTCAGCCTAGGACATGTAACTTCAAGGAATTATTCACAAAAACGACCCTAACTCTTTTTGAATGAGGAGGTAGAACCTCTTGGCCAGACAGACGAGACTTCAGTGGAGTTTTATCAGTAACCACTGCAGACACGTCAGGCAATAAAGTCCAGGGGCCTGTTGAATCCACCTTTTCTGTTCATGTACTGCCTGCAACGAGAGAAATAAATATGAGCAGAGTTTTCCACAATATTCCATATTTCTAAAATTTCGATAGGCACTGCTCCTATATTACTTTTTATTATTATTATTTATTAGATTTATATCCCGCCTCTCTTCACCCCTTTCGGGGGAACTCGAGGCAGTAGTAACAAAGAACAGTAAACCATGTATTTCAAAATGTCAATGTCAATATACCCAGGTAGAAAAACCCCCAAAGCACAAAAAGCTGTCTGTCTGTCTGTATCTCTCATACACACATATATTGATATAAGCAAAACCTGAAATAGCACCACAGTGTATACAGATATACAGATACAGATATACCAGTAAGTTTGGGAAAATATTAAATTGGAGAAAATACAAAAATAGATCAAGGAGACAACTCCACCTCCAAATAATCAAGTAAAGACTCCAAGCTGGCTAGTGGCCATAAACTATTCACCCACCGGATGGAAAACACAGAACAGGGAATCATGAATGGAAGAAATTCTCCTGCATGCTCCCAGTCACCACAGTACAGAAGTATCCGCCGGATGGAAGATTTTCTCATCAAATGACAAAAACAGAGTTGTGCTACTGCAACACAAACTTTGTCCCTTTTGTACGTGTGTACGGGGAGGGGGTGTCTGATAAAAAATGTAAGAAGTCTCCTCAAAGCTCTGTTTTTTACATATATCTCATATAGAAGTAAAGCTTCAAGCACATCGTCATGGCAACCCTCTTGACTTTTTGGCCACACCCTGCAGATGCCCGATGTTATGATGCACTTACAAAAGCACAGACCAGCATCCTGCCCTCAGTGGGACTGCAGGGTCCCACATCGAAGTGTAGACCACATCGTGACTGGGCTGTAAGCTGACGGCATGTATCGGTCCAGCATCTGATTTTCTTTATAGAAAGGATGCTGCACTTAATGGTTAGAGAGATAGACACTGGTTTTTGACCATGTCTTTTTAATATTTATATTTCATGGCGTTTTATTAATCTAGGTGAAATATTAATATATATAGCTAGTCCATGTATGATATAAATAGATACTTTGACTTGGGGAAAGGAATTAGTTTTATTTTGGACAAAGGTGTTTGGGCCAGCCTTACAAATTAATTTTCATTATGGAGTAATTTTACCTGAATCTAGGAAAGACATGTTAAATCAATTACACTTAGCAGATACATTTATTGGACTGAATTCAGGAACTGGAGGCAGCATGCTGAGTGTTCCTTCCCACAAGAACAGTCCTGTAAGATAGGTTTGGG
>JANHGC010004261.1:0-36242 GCA_027560395.1 Boaedon fuliginosus | reverse complement strand
ATGTTTTTTATTGTATTGTTTTGCCGCCTTGAGTTCCCCAAAGGGGTGAAGAGAGGCGGGATATAAATCGAATAAATAAATAAATTATTCAAGGATGGGGAAGGAGGCCTCCATTTAAAAGGTGCTGCCCATTTCCTGGGTCTATCCAGTTGGATTTTCTAGTTAACTTTTAACACTACTGTGGGAAAGGTCTAGAAAAACACTTGTGGGCCTGATCTCCACAAGTGTATTTTCCTTTTCCTTATTGCATTAAGTCCAATGTGTGCTATTGCTACTTTGTTTCTCATTTTATTAATTTGTATTTTTCTGTTGCAATTTTTTAACCCTATACGTGCAATCCTGCAATTTTGAACAGAATATTATCAGAAGTGCTCAAAAAATAGACCAAACGCAACAATTGTAATCAGGGAGGACTGTGCATTGGAAATAGGCACTGTTTTATTAGAAACTATCAATAATGATGTGGAAAGCTTTTAAGGTTTAAATACAGGACATTAAGAGAGAGGGCATCAACATTTCATTTTTTCACGTGTGCCAGTGTGTTCACAGAAGCAAGTGACAACAAAGGTTATTTTTATCTTGTCTTATCGTAAGAGTTAGCTCTCAATAAAGAGGTGGGGAGGTTTTGTCCTCTCCAAGACCAGGAAATGGCCGAACAGTCCAGTGCTGATTGTTCAAAGGCTTCCCTATCCTTATAGAAGTCCAATGCACAAGCATGGAAACCAGAACCCCACAGCAAGGTGAGCCACCTGTGTTGCTACCTGTGATTTGACGCTCTTTGTCTTTACTGTCCTTCTTCTCATCCTCTCGCCTTTCTTTCTGCCGGGAAGGAGAAGCAGAACTAGATCTATGCCGCCGAGGAGATCTGGAATGTCAAACCAGCGCAGGTTTCACTTTAACAGCAAAGAAAATTATGTATTTGTATTATGAAACAAAATGAAGAGCGTTTTTATTATTTTCAAATAACTAGAATAGGGGAAGCAAAGGACGCATGGTAGAAGCATAATTGCCTCCTCAGAAAATGATCCCTGTTTTGTTTTCCTTTAATGTAGGGAAGTGGCAGGAAAAAGAGCAGAGCTGGACCAGTCTGCCTATCAGAGGAATAGAGTCCTTCTTGGTAAGGGTTATTTACAGTCATTCAAGTATGGGCAGCCTAGCCTAACAGCTAAAGCAAAATACACACAATTTGAATTACTAACACAGAGCTGTACATTTGTTGTATTCTTAAGCTTTATATGAAATTATATTTCTAATACTATGCAAACGATTAGACAACACAGTGCAGCAAGTGTAGTATATTTATGTATAAATGATATAAAAAAATAACTGTTAAAAATATAGCATCCTTGTAGAGCTGTATGTTGTTATTAATATTAAAACTATCATCTGGATGTAAATTATCCAATTCTTTTGTTTTGGTTGTCAGGCATAAATTAATTATTTGAATACAATTATAAATATCAGCTATGCTTGCAGGATTAACCAAATCCCTTATAATCAACAGTCCAATAAATCTGTAGCCATGACACTAATCAATAACTTCAATTTGATTACAATTTAATGAACAGATATTAGAAAAACAGTAATCATATATATTTTTCTTTTTGGAATAACTAATTGGTGAGCGAATTTGAGTGATACTGTACAATTCTTAGTCTTTAGATAAAAAGTGTTTATTTAGAAGACAGTTTTGATGTTTCCAAATTTATATTAGATGGAATAAATAATGCTGCTCTGTTATAATTTCCCACAACAATGGCAGGCGGCAGGGCTATTCTTATTTAAGCTGCCTACTCTTTATGGAACAAGTAAGCCGAAGAGTTAGTTGCCACAGTCACTTTCTCACCTGGATCTTCGTCTATGTGGAGAACGAGACCGACTTCTCCTTCTGTCTCTCTCTCGAGATCTTGATCGCTCCCGTCTCCTCCTCTCTCTTTCACGTGAGGTGGATCTGGAACGCCGACGTTCTTTTTTAAGAGTAAAGTAACAGAGGCAGTAAGTCCCCTGGATCAAAGAATATTTCTCCCAAACTAATACATCACACCTGAAATACTGTCGCAACTTCAACAAATTTGGTCCTCCAGACACAGATGCGTTATAGACTGTCCAATGTTAAATAATACTTTTGTGGGATCTTTGGTGTTTTCTTGCAGACATTTAAATAATACTGTCCCCGCCCCTCCCCACGCCGAGTTCTATGCTTTTATTCAACTCTTCTTCCATGAAAGTTACAATATCGTATCAGAAATATACATATTTCTCTTAGTTTACAATAAGCAGAACAGATCCAAAGGAAGAACACAAAAGGTATTTTGCCATCAATTGTTGCGTGCCATTTAAACCACCATTCTATATCCTGCAACGTTGCCTTAAAAATGAAGGCTAATAGACGTGGAGGATACTGGAGAAAAGATGTTGCTCATAACCATGGGTTAGCCTAAAAGGGAAAGCAGCGCAGCTCCGAGAGTAAAACAAGCCGTTATATAGGATCTAGTAGTTTTCACATGGAAACTACAAATCTTCAAGCCATTCCAATCAGGTTTTTTAATTTAACCTTAAATCAAGGGTGAGGAAACGAGAAGTGAGGGGAAATGCCAGGGCTCCGCTGTGCCAGGTGGAAACAAAAGGCCACCTCTCCCCCCGCCCCGCCATCGGAAGCGCCCGGAGGGGCCTTGCCCGGGGAAAGGGGCCTTCCGAGGAGGGTCTGCGCAGCGGCGCCCCGACGGGGCGTCCGAGTCCCGCATCCCTAGCGGGGGAAAGCCTCCCGCGGGGCTGCCCGCCTCAAGCGGGCAAAGGTGGCCTGGGCGGCCTCGCCGCAGCGGAGGGAAGAAGGCCGGGGAGCCAGAGACCCCGAGGGCGCCGCCCCGCTCACCCCTCCGCGGAGGCGACCGGGACCGGCTGCGGCCCATCGCGCGCCCCTCCTGCCCGGCGACCGACCGAGGCAAAACGCGCTTCCGGCGTTTGCGCACGGAACTTCCGGTGAGATAACTGCCCGCGCCCCCCGCCTTGCACCTCCGGGCGGAAACGGTCCGCGCGCCAGAAGTTCCGCCGGGGGAATCGGGCCGGGGCGGCGCGTGGCTTTGGGATGCCTGGGAATTATGGTTTTAAGCTACCTGACGGGCGCCTTTTTTGAGTGGCTGATACTCATCGCTAATTATTATTATTATTACATCCCGAGTTTTGAATGTATAAATACAGTGACCACATCTCCTTTATTGTAAAGGCAGTCCTTTATTTCAGAAAAATGGTTATTTAGAATATGCGTTTTTTGTAAAGTTTTTCTTGGGTTTGATATTGAATTTTCATTTGAAAATAAAAGTGTGTACCAGTTACACTTTTTTATCCTTTTGAACCTCTTTCAGATTTGCCTCGTTTTCAGGTTAATTTTTCCCAATAAAATACGGTTCCTGTGTTATAAAGCAGTGAACCTGGCTAATATTCCTGCTGGCTCTTTCCCCCCCACAACCCTGTGAGGTGGGTTCGGCTGAGAGACAGTCGCCCCAAGTCCTGCAGCAACTCTCATGTTTAAAGAGGTCTAGAACTCACCAGCTCCTGGTTTTAGGCCAACACCTTGTCCACTTTGCGGAACTGCTTCTCCCTTTCTGCCTGCTTCCATTAAAGGGTCAAAGGATGTTCTGGGAGAACTAGCATCCACACATTACTTTTCCCAGGATGGTTAGCTGGAACTTAATACCACTAGGAACTCTTGATCTTTGGGCTGCAGCTTGGCTTTTATGCGCCTTTTTATTGACGACTCTAGTGAATGTACTAGAATAATTTAATTTACTATCTAGCCCATCTGACAACAGCTGAAAAAAAGTATAATCTGGAAAATGGAATTTCTACCTTTACTCTTTCAAAACACGCTTTCATGGGCCTGATAGTTTAGCTTTTGGCTAAGTGTCTTGTGCTGGTTCATATAAAAAACAGAAATTGCCAAAACAATTTGGTATTCTGGTAAAAGTTTATTGGTATATGCTTTTTTCTTTTTAGACCAGATGAGACATAAAAGCTGTTTAAGGAAGTCTCTTATTCAGACATTTAGCAATGTTTGGCTTAGACTTTTAGAGTCAGGGTTGGGGCTGGCCACCACTGCCATGGCAGAAGAATACAAATGCTTTACTACCATTAGATGGTCAAGCAGAAGAGTGTGGACAGCCACTTTTAAGGAAGAAACACGCAGCAGCAACAGCAGAATGGCGAAGCAGCACCTCTGGGAAGGCCTCACCTGCTTAATTCACTAAATTATTTTGAAGATAGTAACTACTCCAGTGTTTGGGAACAGTACAATATAAAAAGGAAGATATGAAATTGCCAAGGAACACAGACCATCAAGAAATAAGTTGCCAGTCTAATTTTCTCAAGAAATGTACAGAAAAAAATACATGGTTTTGTGGAGTAATTGAGAGAGGAATCTTGAGTTGCACAAGTGATTGCCTGATAACAAAATTCAAAGGTAGACTTTACAATGTCAGTCAAAGGCCAAAGTGGGGTTGTCTTTATTTACAGAGCGAAACATTAAATAGCACTTTAAAGCAACGATTGTCAGACACAGACATTTAATTTTGCAGCTCACTTGAGACACATCGCATAATTATTATTACTTATCCTTCTGGCTGACCTGGGCTTCTCTTTGATAATTGGGGGTGGGTGAAAGACCTCCAGGGTATTCCTGCCCTTGTCAGAGCTAGAATATATTGCCCATCAACTCCCATGAACTCCCTGGGCCACTTTTTTCTCCATCTCGGTGGAAGAGCACATCCAAGGACTTGAGACTACGTGTAGTTCAGCCGTCTCTTAATACCAGAATGCTACGCTTTAGTAGTTGAGGTATACTCCAAAGGAGCCAACCAATATGATCCAAGAATGAACTGCTTGCTACACAGAGATAAACCTACCAGTAGTTCTGTTTTGATGTTTGTTAGGTATCAATCATAACTTCAGCAAAGCTATCACTGCCTTTTCCTTGTTTGGGTGGGCTTAGTTTAAGTTCCAGTGTGAAAAAGAGCTTAAAAGCATTAATTTTTCAACTTGGATTCCTTGCTCAGATGAGCTATATCATCCCCTTAAAAAACGCTTACTCGGCTTCAGTTGAGAAATACCACCCACCTTGGGGTAAGGGGAAAGCCATCAATCATCTACACAATACAGCAGTAATTGAAGTTATTTCAAAAGTCCACCCTTGAACACCTAACATGAAACAAATGTTTCTGGGAACAGACTTGTAAATGAACAACTGCTAAATTGACATGTAATTATATGGTGAGGAGTCTTTTTCTCTAACTTAAATACCTCTCTTACAAGTCCTATAAAGGGAAAGGAGAGGCGGTTGGTATTTAATTACACATTTACATGCTTGTTATTTTCGAAGGGCTATAATCCATCAGGAATCTATTTAGTGTAGAATAGATGATGCTTGAGGAAGGGTATCTAACATTATTTTTAAAGATTTAAGATATTATAAGGGCACATTCCACTGTTTTAGCCAGATTTTTTGCATTTGAGGAACTATGCAAAAAATGGAACATAGTTGAGAGAAACGACCCCATCAAAATGAGAGCAGCGGCTAAAAATAATGGAAAGATCTGTTTTACAGAGAGTAGTTTTCAGTTGGCTATGAATAAGACATAATGTGATTATCTCTGATTTTAATCTCCTCGCCATCTTTCAGTCTCCCTCGTGTTTCTTAGAGCCCATGTGCAACTGAAGCCTGCTACCAAACCAGGCAGAAAACAAGCCTCCCCTCAGCTGGCCTTCCTGCTCTAGCATCGGACCCTTAGGGAGCACCATCCTGGCTTAGCTGCTCCCTTGGCCCCAGGCAGCCCTAGCTCCCCAAACCCTCTTAGGCGACTGGAACCAGAGCGGTTGAGAACATTCGGAGAAGTTCCCCCTGCCCCTCCCCCCATTTTGAAACTCTGAAAGGACAAGGAGCTCCTCGGTTTAATTCCTTCCTACAAAACCTTCACCCCTCAGCCTCTGGCCTCCACTGGCCTCTGCAAACGCCACCAGGGCCAACTATGTTGCCAAGCAATTGCCAGGGCGATGGTTGCAGGCAGCTGTCAGGAAAAAAACGCACCTTAAGGTTTTGCATTTTTACAGCATCCACTTTACTGCCACTTAATAATGGTATATCTGATGAAAAAGACCCTTGTTCATGGAGTGAATTCAATGGCAGCATGAAAAGATCGTGGCTGCCAAGAGGTACAACCTGAATTGATCCAAGAGATGGTGGAGCCCAGCTCAGAAAATGCAAAGAGTCTTGATCCCTCTAATGGACAGTGGATAATTCATTTACTTACTTATGTGCCGTTTTTCTGTTTTCAGGGAATGGTTTGCTTCAGCTGAATGACAAGACCAAAGGCGGTGCCAGAGCCCCAGTTCGTTTTTCAAGAACTGCGGAGTCCCTAAGATTTAGGTTAGTCTGGTGTTCTTTCTCCACCATTTCACAGGGTTGTTCTTTGTCGGACTGCTTGGTAGTGAAAGCCAGGGGTTGTTGATAGCATTTGTTCAGCTGCTGTATTGACACACAAACTGTTGCTCAGAATCTATTGTCTCAGTTGTTTCATCCTTGGGCATGCCATTGAAGCAACAGAATCAGGAAGGCAGGTGCAGTTTGATTTAAGTTCTCAACTTATGCCCATTTCTTTTAATGGAGTTGACTCTTGGGATCCATAGCTGAGGGCCCACGCTGCAGCTCTTCAGCCTGGTCAGCTGGCCAGAAGCAACAGCTCAGAGAGGAACCTACAGACAGGGGCAAAGCAACCCCCCTCGGCATCTTCCTAGGTGGATTCTCTGTACATGCCCATCATTAAACTGCTTAACTGGCTGGTTTGTGGAAGCACCAAATACAGATATTTTTATATTTTGCTAAACATCTCCAGCTGTTTACTTTGCATATTCTGAATTATTTACTTCTCAATTTCCTATTGAGCACCAATTTTAAGTTTTGACGTAGAAAGAAAAGTTGCCTTTACATAGAGTTCAAGCAGAAGAGGGCTTGACTATTTTACCACCAAACACTATTAAGCTTTCTCACATGTGTTTCCACAAGCACGTACACAAAAGGAGGAACACAGCACCTTTGCTTGCCATGTGAACTCGCTCCCTTCTAGGATGCAGAGCCTGGCCTTGAGAGCTAAGCTGCCCTGTATTTTATTGCAAGGCAGATCTCAGGACATCCTCTCCCTGTGCTTGCAAGCTTTTAGGTAGGTCAACCACAATGTATGGGAAGGTATAAAAAATGTCATGCCGAATTGGGTTCAAGTGGGCTGCCCACTCACTTGCAGCATCGCTCGGCCAAATGGCCCATGACCAGCTCAAAGGAGCTGCTGGTTTCCCCTTTTTCTGCCTTCAGCTACTTGGGAGAAATCGCTTTGCGTGGAGGTTCCCTTCTGCTGCCGCTGCCTGGACCTGATCCTGTGGCACTGGAAGCTGCAAAAGTAGCTCTGTTGTTTGTATCCACCCACCTTTTCTTTTGGTCATTTTAAATCTTCAGCTATTCCAACCACAAGCCCTAAAAGACACTCTGTAAAACCTGCTTCATGTTGCTGAGGGCTGTTCCGTCTCCCACACTCTCTGGAGAAATAGAAGCTGATGTGGGAAATATTTTAAAGCTCCTTATTACAAAAACAGGAATGACACAATTTGTTTCAATGGAGCAAAGTCCCCCACCCCGATTATGCTAATTTACAGTGCTAATTTACACTTTAAGACTGTAACATGTTTTGGTTTTTTTAGCACCTTGGAATAAGGTATCTGCAGGCAGAAGGCTGGTCTCCTGGTCTCCAGCCTGTTATTTCAAATCCTGCCACGAACCAGTTCTAGGAGATGGACCGTTTCTGCAACTGCAGTTGTCAGTGTGACAGGCGGTTCCTAGCCTCCAAATAGTTCAGCAGCTTTGCTAGAAGTGCTTGCAAGGGGAGGGGAGGGGAGGTTACTCTTAGAGGAGTTTCTAGGAAAAGAACCCTTACTTTTAAAGAATTGAAAAACTGCTTCCAACAGGCCAATTTAAACTATAGCCGTAAGTTTCCAGGGCACTGGAGAGGGGAATCTTTCCTCCCATTTCACCCCTGGGGTTTTCTTCCTGCAGCCGGTGTGGGCAATTAGGGTCTGCAACCATCTTTGGCTTTTTCCCAAAAGGCTGCTCGACCCCCAAGTCCCCATTTGAAGAAGGCACCCTGCATATGGCACCGAGTGTGCCCATGAATTTCTGAAGCTCCCTCCCTGGCCTTGTTTTTAGAAGAAGAAACAGAGCAAAATGGGAGGTTGATTTCCTGCCACACAGGTTTGGGATCCTGCAAGATCTTGATGGGGGTGGGGGGTTGGAGCCCAAGCAGATGGGGAAGACCCAGGGAGGCTGGGATGACGGCAAGTGGCCTAAGGGATGGGCAAGAGTCAACAGAAAAGCTCACCAGCTGACCAGTCCGCCCACCTTGACCGCCACTCTGAGAAATTGCAACTGGGGTAGAAAAGTTGCCGAAGGAAGTGAAGCTACGCAAAGATTTCGCAGTTTTCCAGGACAATCTTTCTGACCTCTCAAGACCAGAGGCTAGTTCTGGCGGTTGGCACCACTGAGCCAGACCTACGAAGGGAAGCAAAACCCTGCCTCTTTACCCCAGCCGAGCGTTTGTGAGCCATGCTAGATACCCATCGCTTCTCTTGGGAGCAGCCAAAGGCCATTTCTCCACAGAATACATATTCTTTAAAGCAAGAGGCGATCGCAGCAAACTTTTATCACTTCAGTAAATAATTTACGCATAACAATATTCCTTAACAGTGCAGTGAGAAATTATTTCTACAAGCTTAATCCATTGCAATTTCAGTAGTACTCATTGCACAAGTTATTATTGGCAGTGTGTGTGCATGTGTGCAACTATGTGCGTGCATGTGTGTTCTTTGCTCTTGATATTCCCAATGGACACAATAGAACATACGTGACTGACATGGAATAATAGCTGGATGCGATGCAGGTGAGATGAACTCCAGATTTCTGACCCACCTGAGACCACTGCAGAATGGGGTTCCATATTTTCCTTTTGATGGCAGGTCAGAAGAGACTCAGCGGTCTACCTGAGAGGGAACTTTTCGATCTCAAAAAGGGGCCGGGCAGCAAGGAACTTGCAGACCAACTGCTGCCTAATCTGGCACCTTCCCATCATTTTGTATCACACCTGCCTTCTTTTCCTGTTGCAGATGACAAGTTGGGATGCTCATCTATGGAATTTAGAATCTGCCCCAACTCAAGACACCCAACCGGTGTGTCCCCAGCACTCATGGAACCCCCTGCGTTCCCTTTTCACACCTCTTTCACTCACCCGGATTTGCTTCTGTCCGTGGTTTCAGGGGGGCTGCTTGGAGGTCTCTGGAGGATTGCACCCTTCCTGCGACCGCCCAGGGTGGCAACTGCTCACCGCCCCATCTCTGGCTGGGTGTGCTGCCCCACAGTACCCACCTGATTCTCCAAAGGCCTTTGGGGTCACCCTGTGGCAGGGAAAGGAGGCTGGGGGTGCTGGAAGGCCTCCTGGTCAGATTACCCCACAATAAATATCAGGTTTCTCTGGCAGCTGCGGCTGCCTTGCAAGCCACCATTCTGCTTCTGAAGTTCAGAGCAACTTTCATCAGGGAAGATGTGGCCATTTAACAGGTGTAAAAAGCCCCCCTGCCCCCCACGGGTGCAAGCGCCCTCCTGCTTCAGGGCCACCCACAGGCCTTCAAGTAGCCCTTGGACGGCACTTCACGGTTCACGGCTTTCCGCCTTTGTGCAAGAGCAGCAGGCTAGAAGTGGCTGATGGGTATGTGAAACGCACCCTCTCCCTCCCACGCGGAACTTAAGTTGCCCACAGATTTCTCTCCAGGGTGGTCGCATCCACAGACACCAGTGGAAGAGGGAAGATGCCTCGGGGGCTTCCCATCTTCCCCGAGGGCTCTGAGAGGAGCGCCTGCCCAAGCCGGGCTCCTCCTGGGGGCATTTTTAAAAGAGGGACCATTGCTGGGGAAGCTTCCCCTGTTATCCCCATGATGTCGCAGCGAGACCGGAGGGGGCAGCAGAAGGCAAGAGGAGGAAGGGGAGAAGAGGAGAGAAGAGGAGGCGGTGTGCGTGGGGAAAGGGAAGAGCTCAGGATTCCGCCTTCTCTTTCTTCTTGCTTTTCTTCAGAAAGGAGGGGGCCCGGAATTTCTTCTTCTTCTTGGAGGGGGACTTGGTAGGGGACCCTTCGGGGCTCACAGGCCCACTGGTGACTGACTCGGTCTTGTCCTTTGGGCCCTCGGGGGTGTCTGCGTTGGTGGTCAGCTGGCTGATCCCCTTGCTCAGGTGCTCTTCAACTGTTGGTTCGTCCTCTTTCCCATTGACCTCCACCGCCTCCGGCTCGGCCTTGTCGGCTGCGGCAGGATCTGTGGGCCCCTGGCTGCCGCCCGGCTTCTTCCCACCTTGAAGAGAGACAGAAAGGAGTTCTGAGCGTTCACAGTGAGGAGCTGAGCACCAAGAACCTGGCACTGCAAGCCCCAAAGGTGGAGGCGGGAGATGCCCATCCGATCCGTGGGACTCTGGCAGGCTTGCTAAGGAAGCAAAGGGGCCGAAGGAAGCCAGGCCTGCAGCACGGACAACTATGGGGTGGGGTGGTTGTTGTGCTTTTTAAAGTCACGATGGAGTCTGCCCTGCAAGGACACATGTAAAAAGCCGCAGGGCTCCGATCAGGGGGTCGCTCTCCCGTTCCCCCATGGGCACTGCTGGCCTGGAGGAGCAGGGCGGAGAAATGCAAAACCGGCCTCCCCAAGCTGGCGCCCTTGGGGTGGGCTGCACAACGCCCTTCCCACTCAGTGGGTGATGGGAAAGAGCCCAGCGTAACGCTAGGGGGGCTGTTTGGGGCGCCTGGTGGCCAAAGAGAGGCATCAACCAAGCTTCTGGAAAGCAGGACCAGAACCGAGCAGTCCGCAAGACCCCCTACTGTTTCCAATTGGGTTGTGTGTGGCTGGAGAGAAGGGCCAAATTCCCCCCGGAGGCTGAAATCCTGCGGGACGCTCACACACCGTGAAAGCCCCACGCCGCCTCCTGAGGTTGCGGAGGCTTCTGGCGGATGGAGTGGAGCCCCTTTCTTAGCCCCTCCCTCTTTATTCTTGCCACTTACGGGACCGCCCTGGGGAGGACGCAGCCGGTTGCTGACATTTTCAGCATTTCTGCCTGCAGAGTCTCTTCCTCCCCGGCAGGGCGGGATTTGTTTTTGAGGGCTTGTTGGGAGGCTGCATTTCCAAAACAGGAGCGTGTATAGGACCGTGATTTAAGTAGCACCTACATCACAAACTAGATGCGATTTAAATCAAATCCAGTGAAAGCTTCCATCGTAAACATCTCACTCTGTCCTGAAACATTACAACTGGACAGCCATTTTTGCCATGCCCATAGCTTGGGGGTGGGGGGAGAATGCCATTGTGCATTCTGGAGGCCTCAAGCTGTGCATGGGTTCATGCCACTATAGGTTCACCAGATCAGCATACCTGCCAAACAGGTGAACATCCGACTGTTAATGGGGGCTGAAAAACCGCTTTGCCTGGAGCCACCTGCTCAGGTGCCAACAGATGCGAGATCTTAACTGGGGCTTCTACCCTTGGAGCCTCAGAGCTACAGAATAGCAACTAGTTTCTACCTAGGACTACAGACATGTGCTATGGGTTATTGATGGCCCAGAGAGCAATGGTGGACACTGCAAGCATTCAGGAAGCTTGCACAATTAGGAGAGCATGTATCTGTCCCCGCTCCACCTCAGGTGAAGGAAACGATCTTGAGAGATCTTCAACTGGCTCTGAGGTTTGGTGATGCCCAGGCTGGAACGACAGAAGGATAGCTGATGACCCAGGTGTCCTTGAACTGGGCAGCCCCTGAAGCTGGTTCCTTCTCCCTCCAATAGCCATGCATTTTTTTAAAGGAAAAGAAACATCTGAAAGAACGCCCTTAATTACAGGCCCTTCATCCATCGAGTAACATGTTCCTACAGGAAGAGAACCCAGAGGGGACTGTCAGATCAATTTTTCTGAACTTGGTGTCTTCCAGATGTTTGAGGACTTCAGTCAGGTTAACTAGAAATTCTAGAAGTTGCCCACTCAGCCTCCTGGAGGGTTTGTGCTGGGGAACATGACATGAGTTCCTTTGGTACCAACTCCTTCCTCTTGCTCTAGGTCTCCAGAACATCTAAGGCTGCCCTCCCCCCAAACCTTTTGCAAGCTTCCTGCATGCCAAGCTAAGTCCCTTCCTGCGACCGTCATGCCCCCCAATCTATGACTTCTCACAGAGCCTTTACTGCTCCAGCAACACATGGCCTTGCTCAGAGCAAAGACGGCCAGCCCAGCGCATTCCCCTCCCTCCCCAGGGAGTTAGCTGGAAAGGGAGAAAGCAGCCTCTCTATACTTACTAAAGTGACAAGTATTCAGAACCAGAGGCAACTCCTTGGATGAAAGCAACACATGGAAAGAGAAAGGGAGACAGACATTGTGGAGACAAACACGCCAAACACAATGCGGCAGAATGAGACAATGGCAAAGAGAGAGGGAGAGACAGACAGACAGGCACACTAGCACAACTCCTCCCGCCTGAAGGAGCCACACAGATCAGGCTTTCTAGGGTCACAGATCCAACCCCAAGAGGAGGGAAATGCAGAGTTCCTGGCCAATGGCTTCCCCGATCTTTCCTTCTTCGGATGAGCAATGACCATCGGACCATTTTTTTTATTTTCTGCACTATTTTTCTTATTATTTTACTTTTATGCTTGCATTAGTTTTATTGTTGTAAAATTTTAATAACATTAAAGTAATAAAGAAAATTGTCCAAAAAGTCAAGATGGCAGCCTCAACTCTTCTCATGACTGAAAATCCCACCTTGACTTTTTTGATACACCGTTACACTGAAGGACACCCCAGATTCCCTCTCAATCAGTCCTAATGATCCATTATGGCAGGTGATCCAGCTGGCAATCTTAAAAATGGGATTCACTAAGCCTTATTCTGTTAGCAATGGTGGCCAGACTGGGGTTCTCTGTCCTCCACATCTAGTCAGCTGTCAGGCCAATATAATCCCTCTTTATGATTTCTAAAAATCCCTTCCACGCTGGTGGCCATCCCTCATCCGGTGGTCAACAGTTCTAGGGATCATGATGGTCCTCGGATGTTTCGGACGCAAAGGCGCCCCTACCTTCCGGAGCTTTGGAGGGAGACCTGGCCGGGCTCCTTGCCCCAGGCTGTGTTGGGCTCTGTTTGGGAGGGCTGACGGGGGATTCTTCAGGGGATGTCACTTCCTCCTCCAGACCGCTGTCCTTCTTTTCACCTGGGAGGAGATGGCGGAAGAGAAGAAGGACGTGCAACTCAGACTGGAAACAAAGACAGTGGAGCACAGCCGTCTCTCCCGGGTTTCGACCCACCACCTTTTTGGACACCCTAAAAATACTCCCAGGTTTCTCCGAGCCGGTGGCGAGTCCAACTGTCCCTGCATTCATTGCAGTCCTTCTCAAGCGTGCAGCCTCAGTCGCAATGACTGCCCAGGACACTTACCGTCCAGCCCCAGCTTCTTCCTTTCCACCTCTTTCTTGTACTCCTCCAGCTCCTGATCAGTTAGCTGGCTGAAGGGGTTGGGGGGCTCGGGCTCAAGAGAGGCCTCCACGCCGGAGTCATCCTTCATCTCTCCATCGGCCAAATGACTCTCGGTAGACTGCAAGAATACAGAAGTCACGCATAACTGGCAGTTTTCATGCCACAACTCGTCACAACTCCCCACAACTGAGCCTGAAATTTATTTATTATTTATTTATTTAATTCGATTTATACCCGGCCTCATTTCCCCGGTCAAGGGGAAGTCGAGGCGGCTAACAACAATTAAATGACATGCATGATGACATCCCATGCCTTCTTGTGCCAACGACACAATTACACAATCTGCAATGTTTGTCTCAGGACATCCTGGCATGGATGACCCTCTGCCCAGTCCTTTATATGAGTTTGGGGGGGCGGGTCATCTCTCGTAGCTAAAGTGTCCGCAAGACCAAGTGCTCCCCATTTCACAGGTGCCCACTTTTTACTAGAGGATTTTGAGCTCTGTCTCCAAGATGCCTTCACAAGAAACAGAGACCCAATAGCCAAGTGACCGCCCTTACCAACTTTCTAACGGCATCTGTGATGTGTTTGTGTGGCTGGCTGGCTGTGCACACCCAAGGATGAAAGCAGCAATGCAGAGGAGCCTTTATCCCTTTTGCACACGCGCCATGACACGGCCCGTGTATGTGAAAGAGCTGCAGGGTCGCAAGGTTGCACCCCTGCAACGCTCCTTTTGCCATTCAGCCAAAAGAGCAGGTGCTTTGGGGCCCACCTTCCCTTGCTTTGGCCAATTTCAAATTCTGAAAGTTGGCAAGGGACTTTATGAGCCAACCCACATCTCTGCCTGCCCTAGTGCCCCATGGGGAAGGAGTCAAAACCCACTTCTTCCCATCTGATACACGAATAAAAGAAAATCGGTTGCTGGTGCACATAGACCCAGCAGAGGGACCGGGAACCAGGAGCTGAGAGGCCTGGCAAAGCAAGAGCCAGATGCTCACACCTTCCAGAAAGTGCATGGTGGAGCCTCCCCCTCTTGGACCCAGAGCCGAGGGTGGAGCTTCCCCTCAGTGCCTCTCCAGCCCCTCTGGGATGTTCGCTGCGTCTGCTTCCCATGGCTGGGGAGGGCCGGGAGAGAGCAGCACAGGCTGGGAACCGCCAAGCCTGGTGCCCCCGATGCCAGCGCCAGCCTGCGATGCCTACCGGGCTCCTGCTCTGCTCTGCGATCACGCTGGCCAGCAGCTGGGACTGGGGCCCGGCCGATTTCACCTCCTGGCGGTTCTGTTCTCGGATCTGCAGCGAAATAGACGGTCCTATGACGGGGGAGAAGCTGAGCAGGAACAGCTTCTCCACTTGAAAGGCCAGGAAGGGGGAGGCAGGCACCACCAGCGGGCAGAAAGAGGCCGCTGCCAGAGGAGCCAAACAACCTTCGGGTACCTTGTTTCTCATTTCCAGGACTTCTTGTGGGTCTGTATAGAGAGGCACAAACTGGTTGGGGTTTTCGATTCGGATTGGCATGCCACTGCTGGACTTCTCCACGTCGTCCGCTTTCATCCACTGGAGAGCGTGGGGGAAACAAAACAAAGGCTGGCTGAAGAAAGGCGGAAGGGCCTCCCTGGGGCAGCCGTCAGAATCCACTCAGGAGCCCGGAGTTTGGAGAGCAAGCCAGTCGAGTCAGCTTTTGCCTTAGCTCTACAAAGGAGCCGACCCAGCAACTCGATGGCTGCCTCCCCTCTGCTCCCCGGGAAGGGCGGTGGAGCTTGAGAAGGAAGGGAAGGGGGCATCTGGCTTCCTTTACCCACCCGGGCAACGCCCAGGGCTGCTTAACGTGGTCCGGCAACTAGCACAGTGTGGAGATCAAGTCAGATCTGGTCAGAAACACAAGTTGTGCTAAATGTTTTAATAAGAAGGCAGGTTCTGCGACTGCATCCATAACTGCAGTAGGAAAATGCCACCTTTCTGTTTGCAGAGTTCAGTCAAGGCAGGAACTGCCACCTGATCCTTCTGGCCTTCTATTCAGCTTCTCTGGTTCCTGGGGTGGGTGGGCTGTGCAGCCCCCATGGAGCAGCCTCTGACTCTCCTGTGTCCAAATTCTCCACCTGCTCACCCACCCCGGCTGCTCAGCCCTAGTTCTTCCTTCCAAGGCCACAAATCTCAGCCAGTGGTTTCCCAGCCAGGAACGTGGTCTAATCTGGCACCCAGCAAGGGCCTCTGGGAAGCCTGCAAGCTGGAAGGCAGGCAACCCGGCCCTCTAGTGCGTCGGCTCCAGGTCTGTGATACTACAACTGCCTGGGATGGGCTTCATTTGAAGGCAGGCGCCATCCAGCAATCTTGCAAAAGCCGTTTATTATCCAAGGGACTTGAGTCCCATCTAAGAGACTTCTGGATCTCCAGAATGAGTCTCCCTCTGTGGAAACGGCTAATGTCTGCGACAGCAGTGAAGAACCTCTCAGACCAAGAGGGAGGCGCCTCTAACAGGTCTCAGAAGATCCCACTTCTAAACTTCCCCAGCTCCCCTGGGGCTTTGTGGTCAAAAGGACTTTGCCAAGTCCTGAGATTTCTTCCCCACAGCCAATTGGTGCCATGTTGGAAGCTCTATCCTCTCTGCTGGGTTTTTGCCTTCCTGGTTCCCATATTCCCGGATATTTTGCCAATCTGCTCTGCTGCACCGCTCCTAAGTCTGCGCCCCGTGAGGGGAATCCATAGTCGGGCTCCCCCCAATTTCTACAGTCACCAACAGGATGGTTGTCCCTCTCTGCTTTGTGCACAGGACAAGAAGGTGCCCGCTCTCTTCTAACCGTGGCTTTGGTTCTCTGGCCGCTGGCGCCGCCTTGGCTGTCCTCAGCCACCTTCACACGCAGGTAGGTGTTGGGCGTGTTCAGCCAGCGAGTCTTTTCTTTCTGTTGTTTCTGGGCGTGTTGCCGGAGGGTGGAGATGGGCCCTGCCTCCTCTTCAAAGACGAAGGCGGTGACGGTGGCCGGGATCTCCACCTCACTCTTGTGCTTTGTCTTCTCCTGGACAAATGGGTAACGGTAAGCGTAGCCGGTCCGGTAGCCCTGGGAGGGAGAAAGAAGGCACTGCGCATCGCTGATCCTACCAAGAGCCTGCCTGCCTGGGATCCAGCTCTGGCAAATTCTAGCGTCCGGAATGGGACTCAAACCCCCCAAATGACTCCTGTTTTGTAAAATTTATTGGGCGTGGATTCTACTTCTACACCCCTGTGTGTTTGTATGTGTGCGTGAGACATTTCCAAAAGCATCTTCGTGACCAATGCCCATATTTGCCACCTCGGCAGTCTCGCTCAGCCACATGATCCCCATTACAGTCAGTATGCCTTGTCCTGTGCCTGACCTGCTGTTCTCCCCCTGCCCTCAGCAGAATGGAGAGATTAGTGGAAGGGATTACAGAAGATTAAGCAAGCACACAATAGGGAATATATTTTGAAAGCAAAGTGGTGGCGTTCGCAGCCTCAAGTGTGCCACATAAACAGACCAGTGTTATACTCCATGGTATGCTTGCCTGTTCTCTTGTAATCTCTTCTTCTCTAATTTCTTCACTCTGCAAAGGGGGGAGGGCAGAAATCTATAGGCAATTTCTTATGCCTTACTTGTATCGTTACAAAGCAGAGAGATTAGAGAAGATGGGATTATAAGAGAGTAAGGATGAACACAATGGGAAATCCTTGAGCTGCCAGCATAAGTATGTTCTTTTCAATGTCTATTTCTCATTGTCTGCTTGCTTACTCTCTAGTAATCCCTTCCTTTCCTTTCAAAACGTAAATGCAAACCTTAATTTCTTCTTATTAATTATCCCAGCACCAGAGTCCACATTTCAGGGGAATGGAGGAAAAGGAAAGCACACTTGCAGGAATGTGATTTCCTATTTAGCAACTGGTTTGTTTATTGATAGAGCGACAGGTCCCAACTAAAGCCACTGAATGAAGACTACCTGTCCTGTACCTATTTTGTCTCGCAAAACTCTTTCAGTTCCGGAAAGAAAAAGGGCTCTGGAACTTCACAGACATGCTGGGAGACCGCACGGAGCCCTGAAGTGACCACTGCAGTAATCTACCCAGGGTGCTTCATGGAGAGATTGTGTGTTTCATGTGACCCCTCAATGGCTCAGATGTCAGTTCTTTTCTTTTAAGGAGCCCATGTCCGATGGGCCAGCAGAAGGACTGCAAAACCCATCTGCTCAAGCTTGCCTCTTTCCCTCCAAAGACCCAAATATCTGGAGGAATGCCAATTTTATGACAAGGTCAGGGGACAGTATTGGGGGAGCTTCTCTGCTTGCAAACTTACTAGATTGTCCAGCATCCTCATTAGCGCTTCAAATTCATGCTCTCCCAGGCGGCTCTTCTGCATGGGCCCAAAGGTGCTGCCAGCCCATCGGACCAGACCTACATCATGAGGCCTTTGTTTCTCCCCCTCCAAGAGGATGAGATGCTCAGGTCCACCAGCGCTAGACAAGGCAGCGACCTGGAGGGGGCAGATGGCAAAAGAGAAGCTGAGAGGCTCAGGAGAAAACAGCGATTACCAAGCAGGGCGCAAGGTGGAAGGCAGCCTGAACCAGCACCACTTTCTGTGCATCGCCTCCTGACATCCCCAGCCATGGTTATCAGGCTCCGGTCATGCTTCAAAGGCCCATTTGGGCTTTAACCGAATAAGGACTCCTGCTCCAAGTCATGTGCCTGCAGGCCCCCTTCTGCCTCGTTTTATAATCATGAAATAAAATATATTCTTAGTCAACCAGAGTTAGTAAGTATATTGGCATGGCACGTCATGGTGGCATCGGGAAGGAAGGAAGGGAAGGAAGGAAGGATGGAAGGAAGGAAGGAAGGAAGGACAATCTTGTCATGTATGACAGGGAAATCCACACTTGAGCAAGTTACCACCAAGATGAGAATATCACCAAAATAGCATATTAGGAAAATGTTTCCGACAACTAATTGACACAAATCTACCCTCCAAGCAGGTAGCCATTATTGTGTTTTTACATGCTAAGGAGAAGGGAGGGAGGAAGGAAATTCCACCAAGGAGTACTATTTCTGTAGGCCTCTCCTGCTGAACGGAACAGCTCCTTCTGCGAGGCAGAGCAAGGCAGGGGGCCTGCGCCTTCTTTCGTGGTTCTGGAGCTCACCTGGACTTCACAGGCCGCCTGCAAATGGAAAACCTTGTAGAAAGCTTCTTCCACCGTGTCTCCAAGGGTCACCAGGCCATGATTTCGGAGCACTAAAACCTGCCCCAAGAAACAGCAAGAAACAGGTTCTGATATAAACAGCTAACGAATACGAAAACTTTATCTGCGCTGTGAGTTCTTCTCAATTCCAAACCTCTCTCATGTTCTAATGCAAGGAAGTATAAACCCCACAGGCTAGTTTGGGCAGAGATTTAGTTGAAATCCAAGATTACATCAGAGCTCAAACCACACCTCACAGGCCTAACCTTGCAGGTGGGTCCTAGACATTTCTGCAACTCAATTCTGTCTGCCTCTCCTTCCATTTCACCATTGAAGTCAAAATACACCATGTCACCTGCCAGCAGTGCATCGTGGGAAATTGGCAAGAGACCTTGTTTCATTGCGGAGACCTGTGAAGGAAGGAAAACAAAGATGCCCATGTTTTAGCTGTGCATAAAGAACCCTCTACCTGCTCCGAATGCCTTTCCACTTCAAACAGAAAATTATCTAGAATGCAACAGTCCTCCTTTTTTTATGTTGTAATATCCTGCAAGATGCAAACAGAACCGTTGACCAAACTGACCTGGAGATGTAAACCCGTCGTACCTGGAGTTGTAGCTAACTAAGAAATGCTGCCCTACAAACATGGGCCAGCGAGGGACGCCTCCTTTCCTAGGCACCCCACGACAGCTTCGTGTCGGAAGGAGAGCAAAAGGAAGCCACCTTCCCTTCAACATCCCACTCTCGATGGCTCCCTCCCAGGGGGCTTCTCCTCCCTTCCAGATGTTCAACCTGCCTGCCTTCCGGGTTCCTTGCTTGGTGGCATCACAAGGGCTCCGGCTACTCCTTTCCCCTCGGGAGCTGCGTAGGGCACCCTCTGCAAAGCATTCCTAGGCCAGCTCTGGCACGACATCAACGTCTAGCTTCACACACTGGATTACACCTGGCTTGCCAACTATCCCAGCACACTCAACCCACACATAACAGATCTACAGTGTAACACAATGCGTGACCTATCCAACAACTGTGAGGGTTGCATCCAGAGGGCTGGAGGAGGTGGGGTGTGTGTGTCATCTCTGAGAAGATGCCTGCCTCGTCCACCCATCAACCTGCAGCTCTGTTCCCCGTGTCTCAGCATTCTGCTAGATAGATGGACCCCCTTCCCCTCCCACCCCCCCACCCTTACTGCAGTTGTGGCTGGTGTGTGCAGATGGATGATGCATCTCACGTCAGGCCGAGCCGCGTAGATGGCCGAGTGCAGGCTGAATCCTTGGGGGTCCACTGGAAAGCTGGTGCTGCCTTGCTCCACCACTTTCCCCAGGATGTTCACTTTAATCTGTGAAGGAAAGGGGGAGGGGTGGGACATCCCATGAGAAGACGGGCACCTGCCTTGGCCAGTGGGGAGGGGAAGCAGTGGTGCTAGAGGAAGCTGGCATGCTGTGGCCGATGAGCTCTGAAGGGCCGGGCAGGACTTAGCGACTGAACAAATACAAGATAAAGAGAACAGGGTGACACAAATACAAAACTTGAATCGGCTCAACTGTTCCCTTGCCGGACAAGCCTCTTCTTTCTCCCCGGTCCATGTGCAAGAGATCTATGCAGGACAGAGCCTGCCATCCCAAAACCATCTCTGAAGAGGGGAAGAATTCTCCTGTACACGAGGCTAACACGGCATGACTGGGCACCCGTCATCCAAGGGGCAGCCTGGCTGTGAAATTCTAGAGGGGGTTTTGTCCCCTGTCCCTGTTTTTCAGGACGAGCCGTTTCACTCCAGACAGGCTGCTCTTAAAGACGGCTGTGAGCAAGAAAATACCGCTGGCTGCAAAGCTCCAATCTGCAGTTGTGGTGGGAACAGAGATTTGCATTCTCACCAAGCTGGATGCTGTAACTTCATGGCAGGAAAGGCCTTCGGGACAAACCAGGAAATGTTCCTGTTCTTTGCTGACTCTCAGCTGCGAAAGGAAGGGGGGGAAAATCAAAACTGTAAACAAGGAAGAGGGGAAGAAGGAATAATAATAATTATTATTCAAACAGACTCTTTGGACAGTCAGGCCGGGTAACTTCATGACTACCGCAACACACTCTACATGGAGCTGCCCTTGAAGACTCTCGCCCAGGTGTCCTGGCTGCTCCACAGTTTGCACTGGCTGCCACTTGACTTCCAGGTGCAACTGAAGGTGCCGGCTGGTGGTTTGAAGGGCTGCCCGTCTCCAACGGTTCTGCCTTTCTAGCAGCCCTCCCAGTAAAGCAGAGGAGTCTGCTTTAGTTAAGGCTCCCTAAGCAGAATCTTGCCAGTCTGAAAGTAGAAACCTTCCACTCACCACTCTTAGCAGCCTGCATCGCTAGGTATTTTTTGTCTAAGGAGCTGTGCACGAAACTGGCCGAAGGAGGATGGATCGGGGCTCTGAGTTCTGCTTCCCCAACCTGGTGTTCTCCAGATCAATTGGGCTACAAATTCCTTTATGCCAGCCAACACCTCGGTTGCTTAGGCTTAATGGGAAGATGGAGTGATCCACCAAGACTGCACAGGAGAAGCAGAAGTGTCCAATTCTTCTGATGTACTCCACTACCTTGGGCATCCTGCCTCAAGAGTGTCAAATAAGCAGCCAACGACTGGCTGGTCTGTAGCTCAAACGGGGTCTCCTTGCTCTGCCTAATGACTTGTGAAGAATCCCCAACAATTGTCTGTTCCTTCTGCTGCTTGCTATTGTGTTTCTCTGCATCCTAAGATGGAGAGGATCTCAGGTCCTTCTAAAAGACAATTACTTACCGTAAGCCCGAAGTACAAACTCGTTAAAAAAAGGAACCTGGTTTTATTTCCACCTGTAACAAAGGCTGGGCCATGAGAGAGGAGGACGGCATGACTCACCGTGACTGTGGTGCCACTGAGCTGTGCCCAGCCATACAGGTCCAGCAGCCGATAGACACCGCCAACTTTGCAGCGCATGAGCCGCTCCCCTTTGGCCAGGGACACAGAATCCATGCTGTGGAGGTCATTGATGGGGGTCACCGTGGAAAGGTCTGCAAAAGAAAACCAGGGATGGAGTTGCCAGAAAACGGAACTGAGCAACATGAGGAGGCTTTGGGGCTCGACCACCAACTCAATGCACCCTTCTTTCTATTCTGTGCTTGCTTCAAAGTTTACAGCAGAGATGCAACCAATCCTTTTGCAGATGCTTGCAAAACCTGGGTTGCTCAGAGAGCATATGCAATGGTTCAATTTTTTTCCTTTTGTCGAAGATAATTTTCCAAAGAGTATGTTTCTTTATACTGTAAGGCAATAGTTCTCAATCTTGGCAACTTTAAGATGTGGATTTCCAACTCCTAGAATTCCCTGGTGAGCACACCAGCTTCTGCCACTCAACCCAATTAGCAGCCTGCATTTGGCAAGCGGCCAGGACAGCAGGAGAGGCTGGTGCTTACACCAGAAGCCAGTAGAGGGTTGGGTACCCCAGAGTGGAGACCCTCGTTGGCCAATGGCATCTGGCTCTTCACTGCACCCACAATCTGCTAGACTTTCAAAGAACAGAAAGCCACTAAGGGGTGGGTGGGTGTCAGCCCTGTACATCCCTCTGTAGCCTGGAGGCCCAGGAGAGGTCCGGGTATAAAATCCAGGAAATAGTAGAAGTAAACTCTAGGAAGAGCAATCCAGCCATTGACATCTACGCAAGCTTGAGAAAGCCATTGGTGGGCAGGGGAGGCCCGGGGGGGGGGGTAGAGTGGATGGCCCGGAGCTCAGCCAACGCCAGGGGTAAGGGTGGCAGTAGGGGAGGGTGAGGAGGAGGGTGAGGACCACCTGCTCAGAAACACGTCCCAAAGACCCTGGGAGGGAGACCAACATACTCAAGGGCGACGGAGGAAAGACGGAGGGAGCCGTGGTGGCCATGAACTCGGCTATCTGCTGAAGGGCCCAGATGTTGGAGTTGTTTCCTTTCTTCATCTGCTCTTGGATGAGACTCTCCAGCTCCTCCCTAAAAGACTGAAGACACCACAGAATAACTCTCCAGGTAGCCCGGGGGGGAGGGCTTCTAAGGGGCGGCTACAATTCAGGTGCATTTGTCGTGTACACATCTGGAAACCAGGCGGAGAAACTCTCCAGTGCTGCCCTGGGATAGGAAGGGGCCATTCTTGAGCAGAAGAGATGAAGACTAAACCCTGAAATTCCATGCAACAGGATCCTGAAGCCCCTCCGTGCCAGGCTGAATTGTGACAGTGGCTTCCTCTTCAAGTAGAGCTGTCAGAATGTTTGTCTTTTTAAGGTGCCAGTCACCCGCCAGGAGCCTCTAGAAGAAACGCCCCTCACATTCTAGAACCACAACGGAGTCCACAATCCTTTCACACAAACAACATTCCAGTTTTCCCCCAAGCTTTCTTGGTCAGGCTGATGTTGCAAGGAATGGCAGAAAAACATTCTGTTCTTACTGTTAAACAACCTCCTCTCTCCGTGTGTGTGTGTGTGTGTGTGTGTGTGTGTGTGCATGTGCGCCAGTGAAGTCCTTTATTGTGCAATCACTGGGCCTTAAGCATGGAATTTTATGGGGATCCAAAAACACCCTTCTCCACTAGATCTCTCCTCCCAAATTTCTCTTATTTTCCATTAAATGCCGCCTCGAGTTCCCCTTCGGGGTGAAGAGAGGCGGGGTATAAATCTAATAAAATTGAAATTAAAACCTGATAAGCAGGAAAACGCATTTGGTTTGGTAACTCCAGGAATCTTCCATCTGGAAACACAGCGGGGATGAAAATCTTACTGGCTGCCTTCTGGAGATGTACCAACAAGCCCTGCTCTATGCCCCCTGCAGTCCACCCCATCTTCCACAGCCCCCCCTGGGCCAGCCCCAAGGCGGGCAGTCCTGCCCAACATCCTATCCAATGTCTGCACCCAAAAGCTCCCCAGAATCACCAGGAATCCTGTGAAGGATCGCTGGAAAAAAACCACAAGGAAGTGGGGCAAAGCCATGTGAGCTGCACCAGCCCAGAAGGGCCAAGGAAGACCCGTTCTTGCTACTTCTCTGGTTCCTGCTGGATCCTGCAAAGGTCACCTTTGCTGCGGCCCTGGAACCCTGAGCCCAGAGCAAGAGGAGGGACCCTGGAAGGCAGCTCTGGCGTCCAAAGAGCCGGGCGAGGCTTCCGGGCTCCCTCGGCTTCCCTGCTGGGCCATTGAGCCCAGGAGGGTGGCGGCGAGCATCTCTTCTGCTCCCTCCTTCCCTGGCCCCGAGCCCAAGGCAGAGACCTGGGGATTCTGTCTGAAGAGGGAGCTTCGGATCTTAACTTTCAGGGCAGCCCAGCCTGGAGCAGGTCCCGCAGCCCTCCGGGAAGGTCCTCCTCTCCCCTCGCTTTAGCTCCCACCCCGCAGCTCGTAAGGGGATCTGGGAGGGGATCTACTCACGGGGCTCTGCAGGATCAGGGTGACTCTTTTCTTCTGCTCCATCAGGTTGAAGTCTTGGCGCAGGTCCGCAGCCATGTTCCTGATGCGCAGGTACTCGGGGTCGTCTTCTGAGAATCGGTCAAAGTAATGCTGACTTTGGGCAGGGAGGGAAGAGACCTCCTCGGGGATGGTGGCTTCGTCACTCATGGTTAAGCTGATGGTCAACTTCAGGGAGCTGCCTGGAAGCACCAAAAGCCACATTTCAGGGTAGAACAATGGAATATCCAAGCACATTCCTAGCAAGGGGGCCTCTACGGAGGAACTCAAGCCTGGAGCTCAACCCTCGACTTTGCCTCGGGTGCAACATTTGCCAAACTGATTTCCGGAGTGAGAGCTGCCCCCATTGAGAAACGGTTTAGGGTAGCTGGAAAAGAACCCAAATTTATTTGTTTAGGGAAAAGTAATTTCCTGCCTAGAAATACAGGTAGTCCTTGGCTTACAACAGTTCATTTAGTGACCTTTCAAAGTTACAACAGCACTGGAAAGTGACTTATGACCATTTTTCATACTGGTGCAGCACCCTAGGGTCACGTGATCATAATTCGGATGTTTGGCAACTGTCTCATATTTATGACGGTTGCAGTAATCATGTGGGTCATGTGATCTCCTTTTGTGACCTTCTGACAAGCAATGGGGAAGCCAGATTCACTTAACAACATTGTCATTAACAACTGCAGTGATTCACTTAACTGTAACAAGAAAGGTGGTAAAATGGGGCATAATTCACTTAAATGTCTCATTTAACAACATAAATTTGGGGCTCAGTTATTATTTGGGCTCAATTCTCCCTGCTCCTCCAGAACAGAACTGCTCCGGCTGCCTCCCCCTCTCTGAAGAGGGAGGCCTGGTGCCTGTTGCCTGGTTACCCAGATGTACCAACCGTGTAGAAATAAAGACTGGTATTAAAACAAGTTGGAGGCTAGAAAAGGTTTCCTTCCAGCCAAAGAGAATTTGCCGCGTCCTAAATTCATTGTATGTCTTTCTGTACTTGCCTTTTCCAAGGCGACATGCCAGGGAAGGGGAAGCCCTTGATGAGACGAGGAGGGCAGAAAAGAGCGGGCTGCCTGGGGATGGGTCTGGAGGGCCCCCCAAGTGACCCAGGAGAAATGCCCCGGGCCTTCCTACTTGACAGGCCCAACGGGAAGCTCCCATTCCAGGTCAGAATCTAATGATCCAGGTGGCCCAATGATGGGGATCCCAGAGGACGGGCGAGGTGCTGCCTGCCCGTGGGCGCTCACGGATGTCAGGAAAGGCACCCATCTGTTTGATGAAACCCTTCTGACCCTCTATCTCCCTGGGCAGAGCTGGGCAGAGCCAGGGTCTCCCCTGAGGTTCTGGCCGGAGAACCCAAGGGGAATACGTGAAGGAAGAGGCGTAGAGCCTGCAAGCCAGGAGTCTACTGGTCTTTGAGAGCTTCTGCCTTTTTCTTTCCCATCAATGGGATTTTTCTCCCCATTTGCAAAATCAGCTGCAAATATCTAAAGATGGTACAGGCTATGTCAGCGGAGATTCAAAGCAAATATAGGCTTTGACTCATTAGACTTGCTTGGCCTATTGTAAGTGGACACGCTCTGGATTCTTAATGGCACTTTAGGCAAGAAAAGCAGAGACCTTTAATCACGTGACCAGAGCTATTATTCCAGAGCGAATGAGGAGACTTTGGACTGCGAGTGAAATTCAAGAAAAACGAAATGTCGTCTGCTTGGATCCTGATTCAATATAGGAAGGGGAAATTGGATGTAATGAAGGGCTCCATTCTGCAACACCAAAACCATCAAAGATTTCAAGCTATAACCTACCTGGCACAAGGGAAGTTATTTCATGCAAAGGCTATGAAGTCCCTGAGCGAGGCTGTTAGACGGACAGACCGGCTCTTTCCATCTGCCAAGCATCCTCGCTCGGCCCAGCCTTGGTGCAGCGGGCATTTCCCCAGGGCAGCTGCCTGATCTGGAAGCAGGAGAGCCGGACCTCGTCTTCCTTGCTCTGCATCTGCTGAAGACATCTTGGTGCCCCTCAGCAAGCGAGATGCAAAGGCAGCCCCTCCCCCACCCCCAGCTGGCCCCTTCGGAAGTGGTGAGAATTCTCCAATCAGGGGCAGCTGCAAAGTCTCTGGAGGGGGCAGCCGAGGGACGGTTTCTTTTCCTGAACAAAAGGGTTGCTCCTTGGACGTACGAGGAGCAGGAGCAGGAGCCACTGTCCAGTTCTGGCAAAGGCTGGCAGCTTGCAGGCTCGAGATAAGCACGCGGGTGCTGGAGCAGCCTCTGGGACAACCAATCCTTGCATGCAGGAAGCAGCCTAGTGTGGAAACCTTGACCGCATGCTTGACAATAGCTTTTGCTTCATCTTGTAAAGCTTGGAGGTTTAGAGTTCAAAGTAGCATTAAGCTGTTAAACTCCTTGCAATTTGCCTGCTGCGCAAATAGATCGGCAGATGATGCTGTCAATGTGGCACTGCACTACATCTTGCAACCTCTTGAATCCCCAAGGAACTCTGCAAGGGTCCTTTTTGTGGACTTTGGCTCGGCATTCAGTGCCAACATTCCAGAAATAATTCTCACTAAATGGATTCAGCTAGTTGTGCTTAACCGCACTTGCAAGTGGATCATAAGCTTTCCAACAGACGGGAAGCAGCAGGTGATGCTAGGCAAAACCACATCAGGTACCTGTACAGAAAGTGTGAAAATACCTGCAGGGGGCCTTCTGCTGCCCGAGAGGAGAGGAGCACCCAGGTCAAGTTCTTTCAACAGCTCAAACGGCACAATTTCCCCAAAACAAGAGCCCTGCATGTAATTGGTGGACAATGAATTGTGGCTGCCCCAGGGAAGAAAAGAGGGTTTTACCTATGCCGGTTTTTGCGGGAAAACCTCAGAACTGACTTTGCTTCTTCTGTAACCTAGATGGATCTTTTAATAAAGTTTACTCTGGGTGAACTCTCTGGACCAGAATGTGCCAACTAGGGCGGTTGACATGAGCATTTACTGACTGGATGCCCTCCCAGACACCTACGTGGAGTTTCCTGCAGATATTTTCTCTTTGCATCCAGATAGTGAAATATCTGTCACTGCCTGGGATTGAACTTTCAACCTTCCAGGTGGGAGCCGAGAGTCTTCACCTCTCGGCCACCGCACTGCTCTGCAAATCAGGCTTATGATGAACAATAAACAAAATCAACATTCGCACAGCATAGAAAACCATTTAACGCTGTCTTCTCCTAGCCCAGGGAGGGATTGGTTCAGATTTCCGGCAGAGGAAGGACCCCTCAAGGCACCTTGGACAGTTCCCAACTGATTCCTATTGCAGTGGAGTCCTGCCTCGCCCGACTTACACCGCTGCCATCTTCTTCTGCAGATCTGGCCAAATGCCCTTCATCTCAGGGAAGTGCCGGCGGGGGTGGGGTGGGGGGGTGCTGGACCCGCTTTGGGAGCCTGGCAATAGCGCGAAATTGCTGAGGGAGCCAATATTCCCCAGGTCCTGGCAGTCCCTGGTGACTCAGAATTGAAGCAAAGGTTGGGAAAGATTTGAACCACATGTATCGATACGGATTTTTATTTTGGCATGCAACTTTTTAAATTTGTTTGCATCCTTGATTGCACAGGTCTTCGGCAGTCCTGTCACCTTTGCCCATCTTTCTGATTCAGAGCCTGGATGCGCCCTGATGTGTCCAGAAGGGAAATGGGGCAGCAGCCCTTCCAGAGAAGAGCCCAGCTCTGAGAAGCCCTGGAGCATAAAGCAAGCCTGTGGGTTTCACGCCTCCAGAGGCACAATTAACTTTTGAGATATTGCTCTGTGCGGAAATGGCTTTTCATCCCTCCCCGCCCTGAGCTTGGCATTTAAGAGTCCTTGGATGGAGGAGAGATGGCAGCAGAATGGCTGCTGGTAGATTGAAGAGCTGCTCCCTGGAGAGATTACCCAACCCCGGGGCCTGGAATGGATTTCTAACCGTGAATCAATCATTTCTATTCAAAACGTGCGCTCTCCTCCTAATGCCCATTATCTCAGCCACATCGACCCTCATCCCAGCTTCACATTCATACCAGAGATGGACTTTGTGATGCTCGAGGCATGTGCAGGCGTTGTAGGGGGAGAAACGGTAGCAAAAATCAGGAGGAGTCAGGGACCCCCTTTTCCCACTAAGGGAACATTTCATAACCCAACCAGGGAATATCATCAGTCATGAGGGAGGGTGGGGTTTGCTGCCTATTGATATACGTACAGGAGCTGGAGTACAGTAGCAGATCTACTCTGAGCCTTGCTGAAGGAGAATGGCTTGGAGCCCCAGAGCCCATCAGCTGTCTGCGGTAAAAGCCAACCACCTGGAAACCTGACTCCCTGCATCTCAGTTGCCATTAATTATATGGCATTTGTTGACAAGAGAAGTCTTCGTTTTTAATTGGCCTCAAAGGGAAATTGAGCTGAAGAGCTGACAGTAAATTAAAACATGTGTACGTCTGTGTGATTCAACAGCTTGCAGTACTAGCAACTGAAATTAGACTATAATTCACAACAAGGATTATTTTGGTAGTAACATCGCTTCCTTTGCAATCTGACATAACATGTACTTTGGGGTGCTTTAAAATTTTTTGAAGAACAGTTCAGGAACTGGGTGTGTCTAGTCTAAGAAAGCGAGGCGAGGGGTAACATAATAGCATTTCCAATATTTTAGGGGCTGTCATAGAGAAAAGCAGGATAAGAAGTAATGGATGGAAACTTATCAAGGAGAGATCCCTAGAACTAAGAAATTTCCTGACAGTGAAAACAATTAACCACTGGAATAGCTAGCCTTCAGAAGTGGCGTTTCCATCACTGGAGGTTTTAAAGAAGAGACAGGACAGCCATTTGTCAGAATTAGATAGGGTCTCCTGTTTGGGTAGGGGGTTGGACTAGAAGACCTAGCTGAGGAAACTCCCATCTGACGTGTCCAACTCCAGGCCACCACATGATCTTTAGGACCAAACTACCAATCTCAGCTGCCCTGCTGGCTGACCGCTTTATCCCTGTAAGCGCTGAGTCTCTCTGACTGTTACCTTGTCCTGTTCCGAATGCGGCATCACCATTTCAAGCAAAGGACACTTTATTATCTTGACTGGCCAATGAAGCTGTGCTTATTATCTCGGCTGTAGCTACAGGGAAACGTTCTCTTTCAATCTGCAGTAATGAAAAGGTCTGCTCCTGGCACACTTCCTGGAGCAGCCAACGATCAAGGAATCTCTCCATCCGTCTGCAGAATGAAAATTGGACTCTTGGCCACGGTCGAAGTCAGAGCTCTGGTTTACAGGATGCTCATCACTCTACAAGGCTAGAGGTAACCCAGGTGAGGAGAAAGGCCAGGTGCCTGGAGGAGAGGCCGCTGGTCTTAGTCCTGAAAGGAAGCTGAACCAAAGAGGAATCCCAGCTTCAAATGGATGGAATCCTACTGGAATCCATCTACAGTTCTCCACAGGGCCTGCTCATAATGATCTTATTTATTCATTTATTGAATGCAGAGGACACTTGACGGTAAACAACTCAGGATGGCTTAGGCTTTATAAAGGCAGAGAACATTGAAATAAAAGGGGGGGGGGAATCATCCATAAATTCCAAGCACCAAAGAAAACCAACAGGGCTCAAAAACCATCCCACCCAAAGCTTGGAAGAATATCCAGGTTTTCAAGGATATGTGGGACATCGCTGGGGTGGGACCCTATGGATCTCTACTCTCCTAAAGGAACATCCAGAGGTGCTACTTCTGGTCTCCTGGGCCCTCCAAAGCTTCTTTTGGGAATCAGATCCAAAAATGCACAGGCTTATCATCCTAGAATATCTGAAACATGCGCAGAGTTTAAATATGTATACTACATTTTCCTATGGCTAAGTATCTACTGCAACCTCTATGTGGACGTCAGGGAAGGCATCTGGCCAGTAAACACTCAGCTCTATCCGGTTGGCCCTGACTCTACCCTGAATTAAGGGACAACAGGGACATAAAAAGGGAGTTTTTAAATCACGTTTTCCTACCAGGGAACCTGTCTTCTTTTGCAGTAGAGAAATTTTAAGTCACTCTCAAACTCAACTCAGCTCTCAGCTGAGTGTGGGTGACCCTACAGCATAATTATAACTTCCCTGCCACAATCTGGAAGTGGGCTGCCTCTGCCTTTTTCCAGATGTTTGTGCACTTCTAAGTCTGAAAGATCCCAGCAGTTTTCCACCCAAGTACCAATAAGTTCTTCCCCCTTAGCATTTTACCCTGATCAGCCAAGGTTGGTTAGGTACTGCATTCAGAAGATGTACTTCAAGGCCTATATCTCCGGGACAATTCTAAGTCACACTTAGGGTGTATCCAAAGGGTATATACATCCTTCTGAATCCATGGAGACTTACTTCCAGGACTGGAAACCATGCAAGCATGTTATTTTAGCCTAAAAGAGCTGTACCCTACACAAGGAGCTGAACTGGGAGATTTGGAGAAGCCCCCTTAGGTGAGGATTTGTGCAACTGGGTTTCCCAACCGTTTCTATAAGAGGAGTTAATGAGAGCTTCGGGAAAGTGGCAGCGGCCGGGGGGGGGGGCGCTTTAGATTGTGACCTACTGTAATCAAAACAAATTAACAGAGATTGAAAGACTGAGCACCAAGGGGAGGAGAAAATCAATACGGGCACAAAAGAGGAGAAATGGAGGGGTGGAGCAGCTGCACGAAATCCAAGCTGTTTGTTTTCCACATGAAAATGCTGGACCGCCTGCTGAGAAATTACACTTTCATCAGCACCACCTTTGTCGCTGCTTTTGATGCTGCGTACAATAACTACAAGGCTGGCCGTTTGTGAAAAGAAAAAGAAAAACTGATGAAGAAAAAGAGGCAAGAAATTCACTCCTTTGCAGGACTGGCTTGACCACTTAAAGAATGGGGACAAATATGAAGAGAGGCAGGGTGGCTCAGAAGGAAATAAAATCTCTTGATTCTGTAGATCTGTCTCTGAGCTTTCTGGTTCCTTCACTAGGTACAGGTTACTCAGTTCAACACATCATTCTGGAATTTTTCCCCAAGTGTTATTAAGCAGGGCCACGTAAGCTGCGCTTTTCATTCTGTTCAAGCTGGTGTGTGTCTGTGGGAGGGGGGTTCACCCGTGCTTCAGGGGCAGGCAAAGGGACAGGGCTGCTTTCCTGGGAGTGAGGGGGGCAGGGAATGTCCTCCGTGTGACGGAGGAGACGCTGCTGAGAGGGAAACCCAGGCAAGAAATCTCGAGACAGACAGCTACTTCAAATGTTATCTACTCTTCAATATTATTTGCCTAGTTTATTAACAATTTGAACGGTAGGACTGATGGCTGCTTATCCAATTTGCAGCTGATGTAACATCGGGAGGTCTAGCCTACGCCCAAAATGACAGAGGAAGACTGCAGACTAACCTAGCAGGTTGGAAGCTTCAGTGGGGAGATACGTAAGGAATTGCCTTTTGGGACACACAAACAATATGGGGGATTCGTGGCCTGGAAGCCCAGCAGTTGAGAAAGACTTGGGTGTGGCCTCAGACAACCAGCTGGACGTGACTCAGGAGTGGGAGACAGCGCTAGAAGGACGGATGCAGATATGGGCTGCGTCAGAAGAATCACTAGCCAAAATGCCCAACGTCCTCCTTCCCCTCCACTCTGCACTGGGAGACCACGTCTGGGGCACCCTGCACGATTCCTTGCAAGAGACTGGACTAGATGATGCCTGTGAATCCCCTTCCGTGAAATACATCCCTCCAAAGCTCTGGAGCCATGGAAATCCTCACAATCCATTCACTTAATTTCTGTCCAGATCGGTACAGCTACCCACAGAGCAGCAAGTGGGGTCCACAACGGCAGCAGTAAAGGCTATCAAGCATGCAGAACAAGGACAGCACTTCCCACACTTACACTGCCAGGCGTGCCTCAACGTTCACATTTTGAACTGCATTTGTTGCAAAGACTTACAAGGCACAACAGCAACTGAAGCCACTGCACTGTCACAAAGCTGGACGTGGGTCCTGCATCAGCCTGCCTCAAACTATCTGGCGGTTAAAACCCATTCTACCCCTTGATCACTGCCTATTAAGGTTTGAATAACAATATTTTGGAAAAACACATTTAATTTAATAATGTATCCAAAGTCCAAACCTGATCAATCACGATGGCTGTTATTCCATGCACACTTGCACCGCTAGACTCTTAATCAGCAGCATTTTGTTTCTGCAACACAACCTGCCCAAAGAACACATGTGAACCCCTTTCAGCTTCTCACCAATGTTCTGCTTGTTGTGAATTGGTAGAAAGGGAGCTTGTTGTATTGTATTGGATTCTGCTAGATTACACATTCTCCGGCATCCCTGACAAGTCCAACCCCTACACCACCCCAGACAAATGGGATAGCCGCCTCTTCTCAAAAACCTCCAGTGTTGGAGCACCCACAACTTCTGCAGGCCAGCTGTTCCACTGGTTAATTGTTCTCACTTACCATCAGGAAATTTCTCCTTAGTTCTAGATTGCTTCTCTCCTTGATTAGTTTCTATCTACTGCTAAGTTATTAAGCAATGATTACTTGTATTTAGGCCCAGACTAGCATCGAAGACATCTTACTAAAGTCTCTATGGCTTTCCTCCTTGATCGTAGGATTAGTCATATAGTTTGCTGAAACATGATCTCTTCATAATTGGCTATATTCACACGTCATGCTAAGCCGGCTCTGGGGTCATAAAACAAACTCAGCCAAGTTCATATTAACAATACTAAACTTCACAATGGAGGAACCCAACCTAACCATCTTCTTTTCCTCACTATTCAGCAGCCCAAAGAACTTGAAACGCTGCCCATCGTGGTCCCCATTCTCAGGCTACTAGACTGAGATTCATCCCCTAACACCCTGTCAAAAGCTTTGGGGCCAGTCTACTAAACAGCCCCCCCAGAGAGCAAATCCTAATTTCTCTCGTGTCCAGTCTGTAAGAAAGTTGAAAAGACCAAGCCCCCCCCCCTAGGTTCACCTGGACTCTAGAATTGACACATCTGTATTGTTTTCTTGGCAATACCAGCCTTGGGGTCCAGAAATGTGCAAGAAACCAAGTAGGTTTTAAAGGTTGCACAGCTAGAAATATTTTTTATGGAATACAATGATCAATTTCTCAGCTGTACAAAAAGAAATGAAACAATCTCAGTACACAAGCTCACAATAATATACATGGCTCTTAAGTGCAAAGGCGATTTCAGCATAAGCACAAGGCAAGAGCTTCTCCCAGAAACCTTTCCAACCTTTCTTGCTGTCCTGATCCAAAGCCCACCGCCACAGGCCTAGCAAGCATTCAGTGCTGCCCCCCAGGCAAATGACCACTTTAGGGACTGGCCTATCTGGAGCATGGAGAAAAAATGTTTCTGTTTCTGGAGGAATATACAGCAGTTCCCTTCTTATCACAACACATTAATTAATATGTAGTATAATTAAAACTATATCAAATTGTAAGCATGGAATGTCAGCACAACATATATTGAGAGTGTGGCTGTATCCCTCCAGAAATTAATTTTAAATTTTTAAGTGAAGTCATCTTATTTAAATATATTTAATTGAACGTTACATTTAAAAGTAATTATTTTATTAATTCATCTTTGACCTAAGCCTGCATAGTTTTGGAATTTCAGTCCCTGACATGCCAGTAGAGAGGTTGGTCCTCATTTCTTCCCCAGGAACTGTTCACCCCAAGTTTAATACCTAGTAAACTCTCATTCTTCAAATAATGTTCTTCGCTTCCTAATCCCGTTATTCTAAAATTATGATTGGTTTAAAAGAGAGAATAATGTTAAGTTCTCAGCATTACAAGATTGCTCTCATATTGACCATCCAAGGAGGAGAAAAGGCGAGACAAAGATCAAAAGAACTATCAAACAGAAAAGGCAGTTTTGTTGAAGCATTTCCATGGCCCTAGAACAGGCAAATTGTCCTCTTTTGGGGCCATGGCCAAAGAGCTCTAGGGCAGGGTTTTCAGAGCTGAAAGTCAACTTATTGACTAGCAGCAACATGGAATTTCCTTTTTCCATATAACTTTTTCCACGCCCTTTAATCTAGAGCTCAAAATAAAAAATAAAATGCAAAGAAAATTGAGCAGAAGAAGAACAGAACTGATACGGTTTTAGTCCAACCCAAAAGACCGAAGAACTTCTAGAGAGTCAGAATGCCCTTTCTCCAAGGGAGAGATGGGAAGCCCCCCCCCCTCCGGCGTCAATAAGCTTAAGCTTCTCCATGCTGGGGTGAAAAGACCTTGGACCTTTCCTGGTTCCAGCAGAGCTGGGTTTTTCTGCTCACAGAATCCCGGCGGGGCCAAAGCGTGACCCGGAGAGTGTCCACCTCTTCCAGCTACGGCCAGGCCGTTCCCTTAATGGCCCCAAGGACTGGTACAAAGAACTGCTTAGTTGAAAAGTTCACCTTTCCCAAAGTTTCAGCGTTTTGGGCTGGCTGTTCACCTGGTGCTTGGAGTGGTGGGGGAGGTGCCTACATTAATGGGACCCCCATTCTCGATCCGAACTTTGGATGAGGGCAACCCAGGCCTAGCGGCTCCCATCACTCGTGGCCAGCCGTGGCCGGGCACTCAGGGAAAGCCGGCCCCTGAGTCCACTTTCATAGACAGATTTTTGTGTTCCTTACTATTAAAATTTTAAATTGCTATCCAAACTGCTACAGTGTTAACCATTTTGAATCTAAATTGTATACGGTAAATACCATTGCACCGAGCTAATACCTGCATTCTGTAGTCTTATTATTTGCATCTTATGATACAATGAATAACCAAGGATGGAAAAAAGCAGAATGTCAGCTTCCACCCCTCCACCCCCCGCTTACCAACCATAAGAGGCCCACAACACTTCGTGCTTGGAGCATTTTTCCAAAATCAGATACTTTTTTTTAATGCAAAAGTCTCGCTCTATCACCAATGCACACACAAGGTCCACCCCACAACCCGCCCCCACAATAGCTGTTGGGGCAGCTCAGGGCTTCCTCTGGCCCAAAGCACTTCTATCCGCCTCTCTCCATGCAGCGGAGCCAGGAAGCAGCCTTTTCCTTACTGGCTCAGACCCATGGGACCAGGGTGCCTGACTCCCCTGCAAGAAGCTGCTTATGATTCCTTCCCCAACCGACAAGGCAGATGGGGTTTGGGGTCGTTCAGCTGTTCCCATGAGGAGGCCTCTTCTCCCTGGTCACCCAGCCAAGGGCAGCTCCAGCAACTCCCGCATGTTTCAGAGAGAGCCAGGAAGAGACGCTGCTCTGCCACATGTCTATCCCACATTTTTCTAGCTTAAGAAGTCTATGTCTGCGGCATTTTGCTGGCCAACTGATATAGCCACTTGGTCAAAAAGTGAAAATAAAACTTGTTTGGCATCATCTGTTTTTGAGAAACACATGCTGGCTACTGGTTATAACTTTGCTTGTGCAGACCTGTTGCTTGATTATCTTTTCCAGGATCTTCCCAGGTATTGACGTGAGGATGATTGGTCGTAGTTAGGGTTAGGGTTAGGGCCACGCAGCCTTGGGCATCGGCTCAGTCCTGAAACCAGCAAGCAAATGCTGCCTCCCCCAGCTAGTGTATTTCGAGTTTGCACAATGTGGGTTACCTAAGTAGTAGCCTGGATCTCAACCGCTGACCACCTGCTTCTTGGAACTGCAGAGAACCCACCTCCCAGGTGAGCTTCGTCTCCTGTGAGAAGCAAAATCAAAGCGAGAAAGCCCCCACCCTGCCCTTATCCCCATCTTCTAGACCAGGGCTGTCCAACTGCTGGCCCATGGGATGCATCACATGCTGGCCACGGCCATGCCTGGTTTAGCCAAGGGTGGGGAAGTCCTGATGCTGCCATGACAACGTGACTTTGACACCCCCATTCTAGAGCTATTTCTCCCCTCCCCAGGAAGCTGTCAAAGCTGCAACCTGCAAGGGGGGGGGCATGGAAGGCCCTTTTCTGCTGCTGTGGATCCTGCCCTGCCAGCTGCTGAGGTTCTCCCAATCTCCTTTCTAGTATTTATGGAGTTAGAAATTGGATTTCCTTTTGGAAAATCTCACACCGAAGGGGACCCTGCAGGCTCCTCCTCCTCCTCCT
>JANHGC010004260.1:53570-66572 GCA_027560395.1 Boaedon fuliginosus | reverse complement strand
ATGTGCAATACGACGGGAGTTCCGGTACCTTTTTTTTTTAGTTCCGGTACCTTTTTTTTTTAGAAAAAAAGCACTGTTTCTTAATAATATATGGATTAACTATCACTTTGATCAGTTGGTATTTTGAGGAAATGAAAATTGCCACGTTGCTATTAGAATTGTGTCCATAAGAGGGCTCTCTCAAGAATTAAATTACTGCATCAGCTTACCAGCGGAAAGCTGACAGTAATTAATTGGCATTCATTACACCATCAGCTTATCATTATTGTCTCTTAAATAGCAAAATTAATCCTAAAAGAACAGCTGCCCTGAATGTATTTTCCATCCTTTGGGCAGCTTCTCATATTGCTTCCCCCACAAAGTAAAACTATTTCAAGGCTCTGCCACTTTAAATGCTATCATAATATGTTCCTTTGTCAATATTTTGGTCTTAGTACTTCTGCAACTTAGCGCCAGGTAGGCCCTCGAATAATTCTACTTAATTATGACCTAGTGCAGGTTGAAGACATTCTTCCAGCCCGTTTTTCTAAGGTACGTTTATCTCATTAAAATCATGGTTCACATATGCCACTGAACGCAATATTCAGAATTACCGTAGATTTTGCAAAACAGAGATTGCTGAACTGAGCAATCTCAGAGATAACCAGCACTGACAAGATGGCGGAGAGGGAGATGTGGGAGGCTGGGGGTTGTAATTCAAGTCCAACAACATCTGGGAACTCTCTTCCATTCGTGTTGGGGGTTGGGGGAAGAGAATGCTTATACTGATATATTTGTAAAAAGTCATTTTTTCCCCCTGAAGAATTTTAAATTATGTACCTTTCTATACCGTTCAGCTTGTGACGATGCTTTCTAGACATAAGTAACCCACCTCCCCAGGCAGCCTGGAAAAGATGAGAAAAATTGGTAAGCTTCGGGAATGGAATTGGGAACTTGAAATATTTTTTAAAGATACTTAATTTCAGCAGAAAACTCACTGTAATAATTTTCCCTAAAGAAGGAATGGTGGACCTATTTTCCACGATCTTAGCCATGCAATCACTTGGAGAGCAATGCAATAATTTATTTGCATTATAATGCCCTAACCAAAACATCACTACTCAAAAGCCTAGCTAATTGGCTGAATTCACATGACATATCTGATTTATCAATAAATGATTGATAATGGATAAATGATGATCCTGTAGGCAATCTAGGAAAACATAGTTTTCCTAGACATACTAGTTGGTTAACTGTCTTAGATATCATTTTTGCAGCGATTGGTAGGTTTTTTAAATTTCCCGCTTTAAAAAAAATGAGAGCAGTAATTGTTGTTTTAATAATGTGGCATGATAAGTAGAAAGCTTAGCCTCCTCTCAACTGCCCTGTTTAAGCATGACACCCACCCACAATGAGTAAAAGAAAAAAAACACAACATTAATATAATCTGACTGGCGTTGACTTATTTGCAGAGCTGTTTGCAGAGCTCTTGTAGTCTCTCATCTCAAACTCAAACTCATCTCAAACTCAACCCTCTCAGGCTCAAACTCAACCCAGACAAGACCAAGTGGCTTTGGGTTCCTACTTCTCGGACCATCCAACATTTTCCATTGTTGGAAATAGGGGGAGGAGGTGTTGACCCTCGTAAAGAGGGCCCGCGATTCGGGTGTCCTTCTGGATCCACAGCTCAATTTAGATCATTTGACAGTTATGGCTAGAGGCACTTTTGCCCAAGTCTGCCTGGTGCACCAATTGCAGCCCTTTCTGGACCGAGAAGCATTACTCACAGTCACTATCACTTCACGGCTAGACTACTGCAATGCGGTCTACTTGGGGCTGCCCTTGAAAAACATTTCAAAGCTTCAACTGGTCCAGAATGCAGCCGCGTGAGCAGTCATGAGTGTCCTGTGATACTCCCATGTCATACCACTCTTGCGCGGCTTGCACTGGCTTCCAGTAGGCTTCCGGGTTCAATTCAAAGTGCTGGTCATTACCTTTAAAGTCCTACATGGTAGTGGACCGGGTTATCTTCAAGACCACCTTCTGCCACCATTTGCCTCCCAGCACCCTGTGAGGTCCCATAGAGTTGGCCTCCTCTGGATACCATCAGCCAGGCAGTGTTAGCTGGCAATCCCATGGAGGAGGGCCTTCTCTACGGCGAGCCTGGACCACTGGAACAATCTCCCACTGGAGTTCCAGAGTGTCCCAGACCTACACACCTTCCGTTGAACACTAAAGACCTGGCTCTTCCGGCGGGCTGGTTTAGAGTGACCCACCAAAATTTCTAGAAATTTTAGTAATTTTAATTGGGTTTTAAATTGTTTTTATGCTGTTGTATTATTTTTATTTATGCTGTAAACCACCTAGACTCCCACGGGATTGGGCGGCCTATAAATTTAAATAGATTCAATTAAATTAAATCTCTGTCTAGAAGCTGACTGGGGAGTTTAAGTTGCTGAGTAGTTAACACTGGATAGTTTAGACATGATCCTATCTTGAAATGATTGGACATAACTTTGCAGAATACAACTGATTTTGCTAAGAACGTCATGCAAGCATAGCAATTGTGTTTAATGGGCTTTATTTCCAAGAAAAATGGATTGGGATTATGCAGCCCTGGTTACTTACATCCACATGGAGCCAAAGATTATACTTATCACAGATGTCTGCTATCTCTGGAATAGGATCAAAGGCTCCATAAACGGTTGTACCAGCAGTTGCAGTCACATAAAGGGGAATGTATCCCTGTAAAAAAAAACAGAGAAGAACTCTATTGTGAAATACATTTCTTTTTCAATTGAGATTCACACTAACTTAAAGTATGATTGATCTCAAGTTCTTTTTTTAATCATTGCATGTTTTTTCTTTGACTTTTCCAAAGACACGAAAGCAGATGATGGAAAAATACCTAATAATTAACCATCCATTGTAAAGGCAGCAATGCTCTGGAAACCTATTGAAGAACCACAAAGGAAAACTTTTCAGAGAATACACATTATCATCGTTTTATCAGGACGCAAGATCTTTCTGCGTTTGCTTCAAATAAAAAAAATACAAAGTCTTGGTACTTAACCTGAGTCTCTCAACTCCCCAGCTTCTTTCACATGGCCCTCGCTCATCTCCACCGTTTTAGTATAAAAATATGAAAATTAAACCTAATCATTTGAAGGCTACACAAGATTGGGAAAAGTGCATTGTTGGGGAAGGAATCAACTGAAAAAAAATAGATGGGTTGAACAAAATATTTGGAGGTGGGGTTTTTTCTCTGGATGACACTGCTTTTTACTCTTACCACATTGGATAGTCCTTGGCTTACAACCAATCATTTAGTGACTGTTAAGTTACAACAGCACTGAAAAAGTGACTTATGACTGGTTTTTACACTTATGACCATTGCAGCATCCCCAAGGTCATGTGGACAAAATTTGGGTACTTGGGCATGTTTTTATGATCACTTGCGCGGGTCATCATTTATAATCTTTCCAGTTGACTTCTGATAAGCAAAGTCGATGATGATAATGATGATGATGATGATATTTATTTGCTTCTCATCTCATTTCAAAGAAATTCTGGGCGACTTAACAAAAGTCAATGGGGGAAGCCAAATTCACTTAACAACTATAGTGATTTGCTTCAAAACAAAAAAAAAGGATGTAAAATGGGGCAAAACTCACTTAACAATACCTTGCTTAGCTACGGAAATGGGGCTCAATTGTGGTCCTAAATAGAGGATTTCCTGTATAACTCTTGTTTTCTGCAAATCCAGAATATCTAAATGCCGAATTTGTGCACTCCTGATGTAAAGCAGGGATGTACAACTTCTGCCAACCTAACAGTCATGCAGTATTTGGTTTGGCATCCTGTTGTACTGAGGACTCTGGGCTTGAGGTGGTTCAAGAGCACATCACAAGGTTTCCAGCAGGAGATGAGGGAGCCCTGACCATGTTTTTGATACTCCTGAAGTAAACTGTAACCTTAAGAATGAGCATGAGATGTATAATAAATATAGCTGCTCCTTTTTTTTAACTAATAAATCTTAATGGAAGTGAGAACTATTAAGAATTTGCCCTCATGAATCTCACTGTGAGACAACTGTAGTAATGATACACTTGGCAAAGAGAAAATAATGAGTCCATTCAAAGAGGAATGAAATATACGAAGGAAGGGACATTATTATGAGAATGCTTGTCTTAGTTTACCAGTATTCTTATAGGGTGAATTGGCTAAAAAGCAATTACATGTTCTAATCTTCAATTGTACGTACTAAAATATTGAGAACCACACAAGAACTTTGCTGAAGGAGCAGGATAATTTTTTCTAGAATTTGACTTATAACATTGAATACGTTCCCTGTGGAAATTCACATGTGGAAGGTGGGGAGGACCACTTGTGCTGCTTGGTGTCTATGGAGATTCTCAATCATCCAGGTCACGATTATTTATTTATTTTATTTTAATTTATTTTATTAGATTTATAGCCCATCTCTCTTCCCCGGTCAAGGGGAACTCGAGGCGGCTATGCAAAAGATGCTTTTTCCAAAAGGCAGCTGGACTTCCTTGTTTTCTTTTCCTTTGCAAACATTCACTTCTCATCCAAGAAGCTTCTTCAGTTCCAACTTACGCTGCTGAGCCTGTTAGTTCTTATGATTAACCTCCCTTGAATACGATGGTGGAAGAATGCAAGCGTACACATTTATTTAGAAGTAAGTGCTGCTGTATCCAACTTGTAAATATATTCGAAATAAAATAAGAAAATTAAGTAGGAGATCTTTTCCTCTTTTTTTTTTTAAAAAAAAATACCTTTTGTTTGGCATCCAGGATTTTGGCTTCTAGATCAGCAGGTATTATTTTGCCCCTGCAACCAAAGTGAAATGTGAAAGCCAAATCTGACATACAAGAAAGAAGAATGAAAAAAGGACTAAACACAAATGAAACAAGCCACAACAGCAGGGCATTCACTGATGCTGTTGTTATGTCCCTAGCATTGTTCCAACCTGAACATAAACACAAAGACACCCAGGAAAAGGTGTACAAATATCTCACCTTTCATCGCACTTTATTAAAATCACATTTTCAGTACCAAATCCAAGCGCAGCTCCAGCTTTCTTTATTGAATAGTGACTCTGAAACAACAATCAATGGATGATTAATGTCAAATTGCTATGATTGCCTTTGGATTCCAAAACGTTAAGGAGAAAGGCTCTCCAGAATAGGGCTGATGACAAAAATCACAATATCCACTAATTACAATCATGTTAATTGAAATTATTGAGCTCACATGTTCTGAGGTAAAAAGGACCAGTTTAGGCACTGCAGCCATGCCTTTGGTTTTGACTTCTGGGAAATATTTATAGCGGGCAGCCATGATGCTATACATATTGGATATAGCACCACCTACAATGAGAAGAACCAACAATAGAGTATCAGAAACGTGAAAATAAGTCTGATACAGTTCTATGAGAAAGGTATAAACGGTATTTGTGAACTGTGTTGCAAATGTATCCAAAAAAGCATCAATATCCAATGAACCAATAGGTAATCACCTCTGTTTTTATTCAAGACTAACCAGTTTTATGAATATCACCTTTTAAGGTAATATTTACAAAAGCTTCAAATTCAACCACGTTCCTCAGGAAGTGTGAACAAGGTATGATTTCCTGAAATCTCTGCTTAAATATTGAGACCCAGAAATTCTATTGGGCCCAATTGTTTTGTGTTATTTTGGATATTGTCATGGTTACATGCAAGCAAGAACATTTTTAGATTTCTATTAAAAGAAAAGCATATTAAGGTTTTAATTAATATAGTATTTTGACTATTTTGTTACATTATCAGGAAAGGTTAGGAAAGTTAACTTGGCTAATATTGAAGACTACAATAATTAAAACACATAATACTAAAAACATAGGAAATCAGTCACCATATACAGTATCACTATATATCGTGTTAGCCTCATTTAATACAAGTAAGAAGATCAAAAATCTAAAAGTTATGCAAGTTATAAAATAGGAGAATGTCCTTTGTTTGGCCTCTGAAGGAAAGTAATTTAGAGACTGTGAAGCCAAAAATCAAAAGGCGTCTAGTACCACCTTTTCAGAATAACCAAGTTAAATTAAACAGCATAAGCTTTTCTGAGTTACTGTACTGAGTAACACACAATAGGTCTAAGAGCAGACAGACTATCTGCTTATGTTCAGTTGCTGACTGGGTTTTGCAGCATTACTGACCCCCTGGGTGCTAGATACCACTTGTCAAGAGTGGAGTGGAAGCTGCCTGGAAACCGTTTATGGACTTTTTGCTGAAATTAGAAAAAAATGAATGTGTGATTTATGGGTTAGAAGATTATAAAGGGTAGCTTATGAAAGAAGGAAATTATGATGTAACCTTAGACAGAGAAAGTAAAATATTCATGCATTTATAAGCACTCTCAAAAAGATTGGAAGATCCTTTTTAATGATCATTTCTTTCCTTTCTTTTTCTATTTTCTTTCTTATTCACTATCCTTTTCATTTTCTTTCTTTCTTTTCTAATATTTGCATTGGTTTTATTTTGCTAAACATTTATTCAATACAAAATTTAAAAAATGGAATGAAACTTACCAGGTGAGAATATTCCATCGCCATCTTTATTGGACCATCCAATAATCTCTCTCATTTTTCGAAGTGTTATTTGTTCCATCAGTACAAAGACAGGTGCAATTTCATATGTAAACCTGTGTAAAAAACATAAACAAATCCAGGTAGCCCTTGACTTAAAATAGTTCGCTTAGTGACCATTCAAAGTTACAACAGCACTGAAAAAAAGTCACCTATGACCATTTTTCACACTTATGACCATTGTAGCAATCCCACGGTCATGTGATCAAAATTCAGAGGCTTGGCAACTGGCTCATATTTATGACGGTTGCAGTGTCCCAGGAGTCCTATGACCCCCTTTTGCAACCTTCAGACAAGCAAAGTCAACGGGAAAGCCAGATTCACCTAATAACTGTGTTACTAACTTAACAACGGCAGCGATTCACTTAACAACTGTGGCAAGAAAGGTGTAAAATGAGGCAAAGTTCACTTAACAAATATCTCACTTACCAACGTAAATTTTGGACTCAGTTTTGGTCATAAATTGAGAGCCACTTGTAAATATTTTTGCTTGGCAAAATGCTGGTTTTCTATTTCCCAAACATAATTATTATCTAACATGGAGAGTTATGAAAACCGTATCCTAACATCATCAGAAAGCTACTGAGAAAGAAAATTAGAAATACTAAACTTGAGCTTTAAAAAGTCATATTTAGAGGAATTTATTTAGGTTTCTCTAAAGAGAGCTAATTATAAATGCCACACTATCAATACCTCTCAGCAGTAATTAAAAAGGGCTATATTCTAATTACTAATTACAGGTAACAAAAGGGTAATTTGCTGTTTTGCCATTTAGTACAAAACAGACCCAGAGCATATAGTTTAATATATTGTATATTTCCCCCACGTCCCCAAATTCCCACGTAAAGCCATTTCGTTCTCTTTTGAGGATCAAGGGAAGGCAAGAGAAGAACTGCTTTGGGTTTGGAGTGGAAAGTTTCCCTTCATTAAGGTTGCAGCAGAAAGCTATTACGCCTCATTTAAACTGTACTGGAAATAAACCAAAGAGAAACTAATTGCCGTACTATAAGTCTTCCATCCTATTGGGTAACAAAGATCGCAACTAGTCCTGTCAGCTATTACAGCAAGACAGTAAATGTTTATGCCTCAACAATTAAAATAGGATGCTACTTTGGGAGGAGCTGCCAAACTTCAAGGCTCATAACATTGGAAGAGACCACTGAAGCCATGCAGTCCAGTGCTTACTTGCAGCCAGAGCATAAACAGCAGCCCTTCCAAAGAGGAGGATGCGCACGAACCTACGGATGTAACTCGTTTTGAATGTACACCAACAGGGGATCTATGACCAACCACAACTTTCTGGGCCTCCCATGAAAAACAGAACGTTGTGCGTTTCTACGGTATTAACACTTTGGATTTACTTTAATGTTCAATAATGAATCAATTAATTACCCTGGCTTACCACAAAGCAAGCAACGATTGCAACAATAAAGCAATAAAAAGAGCACAGCGCTGTGACACAGTCTGTGATTTAAAAAGTCAGCAGTTGTAAGTAAGCAACGTAACGTGAAAAGGCAGTCTGAAGAATGCCGAACAAATCCTGCTGAAAATCCAGCCAGGTGGCCCTCCTGATACTGCAACCTCCAGAGGAAGGACGGGGTTTATTCTGTGCTGGGCATCTACCTTAAGTGACACAATGCTAGGACAGGTATAAGGCCTTGGAAGTCAAAGCTGGAAATCCTGCATGTTTTGTATTTCATTCAATAATATCTGGCCCATTTTCCATTCTCTAGTCTTGGCATTTCATTTACTTAAGGATTATTCTCACCGCCCCCCCCCCACCGCCCCCCACCCCTTGGATGGTTTTTCTTTTTTTTTTTCTGTTTCTTTTCCCATTCTCCAAGGTTACTGTGGAAGCTGAGCAGACCTCGGCAGCTCCTCCCACTGGCAACCATTTTAACTTTCCCAGAAAGTCAGCAAAATGTTTCCTAATACAAAAAAAAAAAGAGGTCAGGTTTGGTGACTGGGTTGATTCAGCTTCCATTCTGCAGAAGTGGAAGGGAGGAAATAGCATCCTTCAAAGGGAGATCCATGAAGAACCCTCCTCCTCCTTGGACGGGGGCAGGGGGTGGCACAGAAGTTCCTTTCACTAGCAGTGACAAGGAAATGCATTTGATTGTTGCTCCAGGTTGTTTCTCAAGCCCATCTCAACCACTGCATTGTTTAGAGATGTTCCCAGGGAGGGAAAGAGATGGGTGGAATGCAATTGCCACTAACAGCTGCCATTGCAATTTTTATTCCTTGCCTGACAGTGAAATGGATGGGGCTGACCTTAGGGGGCTGAATGCTACAAGCAGCGATGGCAGCCCCCAGGCTCTCAGTGGAAAGAGTGGCACACTCCCCACAAACAAATATGGGGCCTCTGAACTTGCCTGCTATGGCGGGGATGGGAGGGGGCCTTGTTCCACCTTTATCTTGAGGGCGCCCTGGTTTCCCCCCCCCCAGCCATATGCTGGAATTATGTAATGTTTATCTGGGAGGAAAACAGTAGCCACAAGAACAGTCTGCTAATGTGTGCTCTGTTGCTGCTGTCACTGCAGGCAACAGGGAATAAGAATGAAAAGCAGGACCACAAAGGGAGAAAGGCTCTCCAAAGGGAACTAAGCACCAAATGGCCTTTTCAGAAAGAAATTAAGCTTCCAGCAAAAAAGCAAACTAAACTTATCAAGGGAACCAACATCGTTTCAAAGAACAGACATGGCCGCTGTGTTATATATGCTCAGTGTATCGTGTTTTTAAAGGGCCGTGCTAGAATGTTTAACTTATTTAATAATCTGCTGGTTCTGTGACCAGAAGGCTTTTCCTCTGTGCAAAAGATCACGGAGATTTGCATACAATGCATTCAAGGAATAAATGAAGAATTAACAAAAAAGCACAAAATGGCAAGCTATTGTATCCAGAAGGATGCCTTGCCAATATTATGTACGTTTATATTTTGCTAAAGTGCACAAACACGTGTCTGCTTAAGCGCTACAATATGTAGTGCCCAGCTTCAGGTAGGTAAATAATTGTGGGTAGGAATTAATGCCTGGGGGAACCTGGGGTGGGAGTAGGAATTTACAAGTACAGGTAGTCCTCAATTTACAACAGTTTGTTTAGTGACCATTCAAAGTTACAACAGCACTGAAAAAAGTGACTGATGACCCTTTTTCACACTTATGACTGTTGCAGTATCCCCATGGTCACATGATTTACATTCAGATGCCTGACAACTGGTTCATTTCTGTGATGGTTGCAGTGACTCCTGGGGTCATGTAGTAGATACCCTTTTGAGACCTTCTGACAAGCAAAGTCCATGAGGAAGCCAGATTAATTTAACAACTGTGTTACTAATTTAACAATTGCAGTGATTCACTTAACAAATGTAGCAAGAAAAGTTGTAACATGGGACAAAACTCCCTTAACCAATGTCTCACTTAACAACATAAATTCTGGGCTCAATGTGATCATAACTTGAGGACTCCCTGTAATAAAATAGACACTGCAATGCAAAGCATGCTTGTTAGTAATTGTGTTATAAGGTCACATATAAGCACGGAACTAGCAGTGCTTGTTAGAGATGGCATAGTGCATGAGGAATTTCTTTCCTACTCTGTGCCATCCCCACCATACTACTGTCAGCTGTTTAGATGTGCTCTGCTTATATATGGATCTAGAAATTTTCCAAAAAAGCTCTAACCCTATGTAGAACTATACCACAGGAGTAGTGACAGAAAGTGGGTTGGGTGATGCAGCAGGAATGGCTGTGATGCTGCACTGCAAACCCCACCAAATGTCTGTCAGCTGCTCAACTGGGCCATTTTTACACATCCTGGAGCAATTTTTAGTAGGCGATAAAGTCACCAGTTTAGATATTTATGGGGAGTTAGCAGGCTGCATCCCTCCATAAGGAGAGTGACTGGTGATGTTTTCTTCCCTCCTGGTGGAATTTAGTGGAAGGGGAGAAAAATTCCTTTCCTCCATGTGTCTATTTGCAGTAAAGAAGGATGGTACCATTTGCTGACAGCATAGCTTTGGCCGAGTAGGAATTGGCAATGAAAACAAGAAATGTCATGTAAATTCAGTTTTCTGATAGGTCAGCGGTGGGCAAATAATCTTTGTCTTGGTCATGTGGAGGAGCCTTAAAACAAGAAATCTTTAAGGACGGTCTAAATTGTTGGATTGAGGTAAGCGCACTCAAGTTCTAGTCTACTCTCAACCACGGAAGCTTCCTGGGCACACTTCCTTTCATCCCCTTAATCTGTCTTGGAGTGCCATACTATACAGGATTGGACTGTTGTTGTGGAGGAAAATTAGGAGTGTTATGTATACCACCTTGAGCTCCTGAATGAAAAACAAGTAATAAATCTAATAAATAATTAGACATACATTTCACTAGAGAATAATGATAAAAATACTCCATCATCTCACTGAATTCCATGGAATTTAAATTTTAATTGTCTGGACTGGGTACTTTGATCAATTTTTCTAAGATATTTTGGAGCATAAATCAGTTTAATTAAAAATAGGTCCCTTTGCTGCTTTGAAAAGTAGCACTGAATGGAAAAATCAAAGGCACAAGAAATAATATACAGACTATCGTACACTAAATCAAATGAAGCTTTGTCAGCTCAAATGTCCTCCAGAATTCAACAGAAGAACATCCATATGGAAATTCACCAAACTAACATGGGCTCAACAGAACCTCCTTAATGGACAATTGGACGTTTCCTTTTCAGTTTGCAAGTGAAATGCCTCCATCTTATAACACACAGCTTTTCTTTCTCGAGGCAGATTCAACCACTTATGAATGTAGCCATCATAGCATGCAATGACACACAGAGACAAAACACGTAGAACAACAATCTACATTCACTTTTGAATGGGGTGAATACAGCTCAATGACAGCCCTGTCATTCTTTATAAAGGCCTTGCAGATCAGTGCAGAGTTCCCATCTCCTATTTTTCTACATCATCTTCATAGAGAAGAGGGGCTTTTATATCAAAAGGCCAATTTCAGTGATTGCCCGACATTTCATTCCCCCTATCAGGACTTTGACATTAATAAATTCAGGAGCAACAGCATTGTAATACTAACTACAAGTGCCTTTCACCAGCTTGATTCCTGTTCCTAGTTACACCCTTAATGCTTCCAGCGACTGAGTTGTTTTTCCATTTTCCATCTTTCAAGCTGCTTCTATGACCACCGACAGGCAGTTCAAACCAAATCTTGAAAGCTTGGTCTTGGTTTTAATTAACCTGATTTCAAGGTCAATGGCTTTTGTGCTCCTTGGCAGCAGATCTGTCTGCTATACCCAATGAGACTGAGAAGGGGCAGGATCCAACCCTTCATTGGAAAGAAATTGCTGTCCTCTGCTTTTTTGGTGGCTTTGGCTGTTTCTCCTTTCCTCTCACATGCAGACCGATAAACCTCCCTGTAAACACCACAGGGCAGCATAACCCCAGAGCTGCCTTAACGTTTCCAATTTTTCCTAGCTACAAATGTACATTAACCTGCAAGTGCTAAATGTCTGTAGAGATTCTCAGTCACCCGGGTCACGGTTGTCCCAAAGCTGCTTTTTCAGGAGGCAACTGGACTTTCTGGTTTTTCTTTGAAGAAAAAAGATCAAGCCAGAAAGTCCAGTTGCCTCTTGAAAAAGCACCTTTGGGATAACCTGGAATTAATTCATCTAAGCATACTTCATTATCTTTCTGCCAGTCAGGGAAGAGTGAAAGGACGCAGGTGAAAGCAAGGGAAGAGAGCTAAGGGAATCAATTTCCCTGTCCTCTTGTTTTTAACTTTTGTAAAATTCACATAGGCATAGGTCTGAAGGTTTACTGCTTGTTTGAAAAGTTTGGAATGCTGCATTTAATAGCAACGAGGCTCAGCAATTGTCCCTTAACTTTGGCTTTCCTGAAGTGCAGGTACACAACTCAACTTTGCCCACCACGATCCCCTTGGATTTGAGTCTGATTTCTGGGTACCAAAGAAAAGTAAGGCTGGGCTTACATGTTTGTATTAGCTGTAGAGGTCAGCCATTCCCCAGCCAAGCCAATGATATCGAGCCCGGTGGAAAGCTGGTTGAAAAAGCGAGGGTGACCTAGAAAAAGAAAAGACAGCTGCTTAAATATCATAGTTATTGGCTCGTCCATATTTATACCCATTATAGAGAAAATAGAGAAAAGGAAGGGAGGGAAAGGACAACTAATTCTATACATTTATCAGCAATGTTGTAGAGGAGTTGTGAATTCAGAAGGCAATTCCTTTGTAACTTTATGAAGAGGAAAAAATACCGTAGTTCTCGACTTACAACCAATGGGAGCACTGGGCGATGGCTCAGGAGAGATTTGTGGAGACGCACCTGTGACAATATATGTAAGCAAGGAGA
>JANHGC010004259.1:63082-76039 GCA_027560395.1 Boaedon fuliginosus | reverse complement strand
AATTAATTTTTTATTCCATCAATAATCCTTTTTCTTTTTTTAATATCATTTCATTAGGTAACTATGTATCTATATTTAATATATAAACAATAAAGACACAAAAATCAATTTCCCTGGAGCCCCCAGTCAAAACAATATGGCTTTAATAAATTCACCTCCCCCTCATTCTAAAACCTGTCTGTAATATTCTCTATTCCTCCTTCCCATTCCAATCATCCTAAATAATTCCTGCCCAAAAGAAAAAGAAAAAAAAACGTATAGTATATATAGCTTAAAAATCAGTTTTCTTTCTAATTTTCTTTTTTCCACATCAAGAGTTATACATGTCTCCTTTAGTTGTTTAATTGTTGATTCGCTGTTTTCAAGTAGTATTCCACTTTCATCTTTTGTTTTGGCTAAATCCTCCACCAATTTAAGCATCCGATTCAAAACACCTGTCATTTGGTTTTTAAAGTCTCGAAACTCCTCTAAAGCTCCTCCATTTTTTAAAAGGTTCAGAGAGTCCAAATATCAATCAGTCAACGTATAATATCACCACAGATATCTCTTAAATTGTAAATCCAAGCCAGGTGGTTCCGTTTGATCCCTTCCAAGCCAAACCAGCCTTCTTGTTTAAAAAACCTTCGGTGCGTGGGTAGGACAGAGTCTTCTGTCAATGTTAAACCAAGTTCCAATGCAGTAATCATGGCTCCCCTCTATTCGCCACTTAATTATTGTTGAGATTCTTCTCAATGGCATTTTCTGGGGTTTTATTTTATTCTAGAATATATAGTCACTCACCCTCCACTCCGCCTGCTCTGCTTTCAGTCTCCTTCTGCACACACTTTGTCCGGGCCAGTCTTGACTTAATGGCAACTGTGCTGCCACTGCTTCATCCCATAATAGCTTCAGGAAACAGCCTGAAGGCAGGCAGTGGAGATGTGGCTCAACTGTACCCACCTAGGCATTTCCCCCTTGCTTTGTCCACCCCTGCAGGGCAACCTTATGATCCTCTAGGAGCCCCATGTGGAGCATTTTTAATGAACCTGTCTCTGAGGTATTTCCTTTGTCTCATCCCCAGTCCATTGTTGAGACACTTTATGTTTGTTTTTAGCTGTTCTAATTTTTACACTTCTCCTGACACAGATCTTGCTGTATGGATTTATGAAGCTTCATTGGCAATATCAGCAGTTTGAATTTGTGCAGCTCCTGTTGACCACTTGGGACTGTTTTGCCTCATTCCCTTTCTAACAATTGCTGGGCACTGCGTAATGTCCATTTTAGTTCAGACTGCAGAAAGTGATCAGACACCTGGCTCTCCACGTAATACGTGATTGGTACTTTGAGAACAGCACAAGGTTTACTGCTAGATCTGTTTGTTAAATACAGCTTTAGCATTCTCTTGAAAGAGTGGGATTTAATTAGGAAAGAGAGCCACATTCTGCCAGCTGGGTGTTGTTGGTTTTATTTCAAATTAGGACAGAACTGTTTTTCTACTGCTTCTGCCCACAAGGGAATTCATGAAGCTGAAGTTTCTACCATTTTTATTACTTTGGGGGCAGTGCCATTTTGATTATTTTACAGCTGTTGCTTATCACAGCCACTTGCTGGCAGCAGTATTATTATCTTGAAGGAAGTGGAAAGGAAATAATCCAATGCCCCTGGCATTAGTACCTTCACAGCACCAGCGACCTCTCATTCAGGCTACTTTTGAATAAGGCTCTTATTGTTCTTCTGAAAATGTACTAAACCTGAATTAGAAAATAGTGTCACTGACAGGTGAATGGAGGATAGGAAATATATGAGATGAAGCAGGAGAGGAATTTCCAAAAAAGCCCACCAGGATAGCTCCATCATCCATGCCACTCACCTGTCACTTGGGCAAGTTGAAGCTGGCCTAAACTTTCATCTTAAACACCACCTACAGGAATTTAAATCTTCCTTTTCACATATTAAGAAGAGCAGTAGTTGCTTTTCTTCTTGGCAGGTGGCATTAAGTGGAAAAGAAACTACAACTAGGAGAATCCACTAATTACTGCCTTTAATTTGTCTGCCCTTAAACTGCAAGGACAGCATCTGTTGCACTGAAACAGAATAAGTATTGGATGTTGGGGTGACACAATTTATGTCACCGTATTTTTCTGCCAATTCAAGGACTGAAGGGGTATGGATGAGGAAGAGCCCTTGGATATCTATATGTTAATGATAACAGTCCCTTCCCTTTCCGCCTCCCTCTTCCATGATACAACAAATTATAGCACGTTTAATAAATCACACTGGTCTCTGGAGCATGTTTAGTGGGATACATTAGGGAGCAAAAGGAACAAATGATGACCTGCCTCATTTCCTAGGAGATTAAAATCATTATAGTTTTTCTTGGACATAAATTCTCTATTAAGATAACTTGTAAAAGTTTTAAAATTTTGTTTCCTGCAAATTAATAAAAAATTGTTATCTTTTAAGTAAAGCAAAAGTACAGTGATTTTTCCTTTGTTTAAAAGTTAACAGGGGATATATAGCTCTCCAGAGGTTGTTCAACTGCTGGACTGAAACTATATAGTTGTATTTAAAACTATATAGGGAGGATAGATGAAATTAAAACATTTTTTCAAACATTCTGGTTCAGTGTAGGCTGTTATTTGGATGATAATTGTTTTATTAATTTGAATCCATGTAAGATAAATCTATAGGCATTTGCTAACATCAAAAGTTTATCTTTCTTTATCCAGGAGATAAAGTGGCTCATAAAGAGGAGGGAAGAGTGTTGGCTCCCTGCTTCTGGTCTGTACATGGTCTATGTTCCATTTGATATTCTCACAGTGAGTCAGACAACGAATGTCAATTATTTCCAGGCATGCAATATGTTCTTCTCCTTTTAACTCTTGCAGGCACATTTCTTTCAAGAGGCACCTGCCCAGACAGATGCATGTTTCCAGTGTGGACTATGGCACAGATCTACCACTTGCTGCAGAGCAGCCCACTTGCATTGGCCGGATCAAGCCTGAGCTGTACAAACAGAAATCTGTGGACTCTGAGGACCCCAAGAAAGAAGCTGAAAAAAACTGTGGGAAAATAAATTTTTCTTTGAAATACGACTATGAAAATGAGACTTTGATTGTGCGGATCCTCAAGGCTTTTGACTTGCCTGCTAAGGACCTCTGTGGCAGTTCTGACCCCTATGTTAAGATCTACCTCTTGCCTGACCGAAAGCGCAAGTTCCAAACAAGAGTGCACAGGAAAACTCTCAATCCCACCTTTGACGAATGCTTTCACTTTCCCGTGCCCTATGAAGAGCTGACTAATAGAAAGCTCCATCTTAGTGTCTTTGACTTTGACAGGTTTTCCCGGCATGACATGATTGGGGAGGTGATCCTAGAGAACCTCTTTGAAGCCTCGGATCTCTCTCGGGAGACCTCCATCTGGAAGGATATTCAGTACGCTACAACTGTGAGTATCTGTTGTTACTAGTAATGTAGAAAGCAAATGCAGACCACCATTGTGAATGGTTTCATGTATTTCTATTCTACACAAAAGTAATAAGATTTTGCTAGAGGAAGATGATCAGATATTCTTTGGGAGGTTGACATTTTGTTGTCATTTCTTCTATTAATATGTTTAAGCGGTCAGGGGGCTCTCCACTAAACTAGGTAATTTAGAAAGTTTTACACATTTTATAATCTGTACTATTATTTGGGATGGGAGCTGATTTCTCAAGATTTATTTCAGCATGGAGATAATGCACATATCACATTTATCTTGGGGTCCAGATTTTAGAATTCACTGTGTATTTTACATTTTCATAACTTTTTGGATTAAAAAGCAATTACACAAATGAGAGGCATTATATTTACCATCATAATTTGGACAAATTAGTTTTTTTATAGAAACGTTACACTCTATAATGTTACATTCTGATGCTGTGTATAAGAATAATAAAACTGTAAACAAGAAGACATGAAGTTCAGTTTCATTTTGAGGAAACTAAGGCATGTGGCACATAAGCCAAGTCCTTTTTCTCAGAATGAAAACAATTCTGAGAACCAGTCTGAGCTCTGCTAATGTTCTCTTAACATATTCGGCAGCACATATACTAAAATTGGAACAATACAGAGAAGATTAGATTAACACATAGCTGACTTCTGAAGGTCCTCCTGTTACAAAGAGGGTTCAAGGAACTCTCCTAAACTGACTGCCTGATTCAAGATAGGGAATGTGATCCTACTCAAATTAATCTATAATCCTGATTCATTTTGACCATAACCTTTTTGGTTGGGTTGCCCAGTATCCTGCTTCACAGAGGTCATTCTCTATTTCAAGATTTCCATTCCAAGTCTAATTTAAAGATCTTACTTTTATTTAATGGCTCCTTAAATTAGACTTGGAAGACCTGACTAGAGTCTTCCCTTATTCTAGTGAAATATATTGTATTTTTATTTATGTTTGTTGTATGTTTGTTAGATTTATATCCCACCTTTACTCTAGGCTCTCAAGTCAGTTCCTATGGGGATCTCCCTTCATAATGTCCTCACAACAAACAACAACATACAAGGTAGATTGGGCAGAGATTGAGTGATTACTGCCCCATAGCCATCCAGTGATAACCACAGATGGGAGTGAACTGGACCTAGATCTCCTAAGTGATAAAGAAATACCTACCCACCAGATAACAATAGCTGGTTTAAGATATGAATTATCTATTCAGGTATCTATTTTCTTTTGTCTTCTTTTTGGCAATGCACTTCTTTTTCTGAGAAAGGAATATTATAGAATCCCTCTTGAGTGTCAAATTAGGTGCTCATATTAGTGAGAATGGACTCCTCCAATTTTCATCAGGATCACAGTTCATTGGGCAGGAGTAATTGTACCTCCAGACACCTGATGATAAATACACAAATATATTCATCCTGCCAAATCCACTATTAATTTAGGGAACAGCACCAGGAGGCATATTTTTATGGACATCATAGTAGGGAAATAAAAACCCCAAAACCTTTAATGTTATATTTATTCATTTTGCATTAGAATAGTAGGTAATGCACATTCAAATTGTTCTAGACTGATAGAGTGGTGTTGAGAAAATCCAGATTTTTTTTGGACTTTAGCAGGTTATTATTTCTCTAACCTGGTCTTAGGAAGTTGTTGCTTTCATGTCTCCCATCTTTCTATAGCGTAACCCCAAGAAACAATCTGGAATCCTGTTACTTCTCTTGGATTTCAACTATTACAGAGAAATAAATTGCTTTCCCCAACATAATAAGACCATTTGATTTTCTTCTGCCTTTACCTAGACTATTCTATACAATCTTTGCATATTGTCCTAGAAAGAAGCTGATCAAAGTAGGCTTTGAAGCCTGACTTTGAAAACAATTCACATTTTTAAGTGAATATGTCTTATCAAATTTTCTTTAACAGAGCTTAACCAAATTTGTATTAAATAAAGAGATACAGTTTGCCAATTGATTTTCCTCTTGGAGAGATGCTGAGTCTGGGAAACACATTGACTTGAGCTTTAAGTTGGCTGCCTGGGAAATTTTTAATAGTTCAGAAGGAAGGAAATTATGATGCTATGGCAGCATATCGGTCCAAATTCTGAGCATGTAATTAGTCTTGGAAGAGCTATATCGCTTGAAGGCTTTTCTTACATTCCTGCCCCATGTACCCTTTCTGCTCTAAGGCTACAGAAGTAGCATGCCAATTGCTGTGTTCCAAGAGCAGAGCCTCGTTATTCCTATGTAAAGCTTACCATTTTTCATTCTATTAGTATAACTGTCACACAGGTTAGCAAACAAGTGTTGTAATGTTGTAGTGATTGCTAACAGCTCAGGAAACAGAAAGTTTCAATACAAATGCAGCTAATTTTACAAGTTCGCTTGGTTTCAGAGAGTAGCTTAGCTTCTCTAATTGGCATCATAAATATGCATTATGTCGTAGCCAGACTTCACCCAAGGATGTTTGTGCTTGCCCCTAATGAAGTTCTTAATCACTCCAAGTTAGAATATTACTGTGGCTAAGAAAGTGAAAACTAATTTTTCATAATGCTGATGCAGAGATATTGTCCCCTGTGAAAAAGTTTAATAACACCAACTGAATACTTAAGGATGGATGTATAAAACCTTTTTTTCTCCATAGCAAGATGACTTTGAAAAGGACAGTCCTATATGTGTTGTAGCAGATTTTTATTCTATACTATTCTTTTAATAAATTATTTCCCTCTATTTTGATCTTTCCAAATTATTTTGTTTCCACCTATGGAAATGCATAGTACTTATTAATACATAGTTTTATTGCCATATCCCAGATCTCCAATTTAACTGTCTGTTTAGGATTTGTTATAAAATTAAAATTGGCACAAACAAGCGAAAGAAAAATATTTTCCTAGGTGGAAAGAATCTGTGAAGATTTCTAGCCTTTGCATCTCCTCATTGAAATTACCTTTGATCTTTCTCGCAGATATTATCTTCCATGTATTTAGAAACCAAAAATCACATTCTTAACCTGTTACAGATTGATGTTGGGACTTTAAGTTGGCATTGGTATAGTTCATTGCTGACAATGTTAAGTAATCAGACATTACTAGAGTAATACTGCAGGAGAAGAGATTGAGATTGATAATTGTTGAATGAAAGTATGCAGTTAATACATTATTTGTGTGGCTAAACAGAGGTTAGCAACTGAGGCCACATGAATGGTTTAATCCAGTTTTTTTGCACCAGTTAGAACTTTCCTGCCAATAACTCATTCTGGCACGAAAGCAATAATTCTGTAAGATCTTCCTAATGCATGAATATAAATTTTAAACCAAGAAACTCACTACCGAAGAAACAAACATCCTGATCCTGCTTATGTATGTAACACAATCCACTTGTTTGTATTATTGATCCTATTTACGTTGATTCCCAGCTACAATAATGAGACTTATTCCTGACTTATTCCTGTTTATATTTTATAAACTTGAATCAGCTATCCCTGAAAATTTGCCTTTTCATACCATAATACCAGAAACAGTACTTGAAAGGGTAGTTAATGAAGCAAAACATGTACTCTTGATATACACAGATACAGCTATCACATACCGGTAGTTCCTTTTGTGATAAGCAGTATTCTGGTGCAAAGGGCAGAAAATTAATAGGGAGTAAAGAGGAAAATAGATTAAACTAGGAAATACATGAAAATAAAAACTAAATATAGACATGGCATTTCTTAGCCCTGTTTTCAACAACCTGGTGCCCTTTATAGGTGTGGAAAGTACAACTCTGAGAATTCAGAGAGTTGTATCTCCAACATATATGAAAGCCATTTGATTGGAAAACATGTTTTAAAGGCTTTCTGCTAGAGAGATGATCATTGAATAGTGTAAGGCGAATATTCTGAATTTTGAATAGTGTAAGGTGAATATTCACCTGAATATACTATATTCGCCATGTTGTCTCAGTGAGCAAAGTCTTCTGGATCTGAGATAAAAAAAAAGTTTCTGATGGACTGAATTGACATATTCGGTCCTTCCAGTCACTATTTACCTAGATAAGGCTTGCTGATAAAGGTCAGCTGTGACCATAATATTAATTTATATTGCATTTGGTGTAGTTATATTTCCTTGCTGGTTCTGGAGCTATAATTAGCTCTTAAAAAAAATTCTGTTTTTTTTAGTTATTTTCCCTTCCTAACCTCTGCTGTTTTTCCACAGCTTCTAAGTTATTAGGAATCCCACGTTTAAAATAAAAGGCATAGTTTTGGACCCATGCTTACTTAAGAGAAAATGTTTAACAACCTGATGTAGTTTTCCCCCAATGCCAGTCTGAACAATGAATTTGGAGAAAAATACATAACAGGCATAAATGGCAAATTCTTGCTGGAGACTAGTCTCTTAGAGATGAAAAAGAATACTAAAGGGCCTGTACCATCAGGATACATTGCCCTAAAGTCTTTTATATAGCACATGGCATCATTCCATTCTACTAGTGCTTTTATTCCATTAATCCAATGCCTGCCAAGTTGTTACATCATTACAACTTTTTATATTAATACAATTTCTTGCAATGGCAATAATAATTGCAAAAACAATTTTAGGTTCACCAAAAATGTTACAACAAACAACCTTAAAACTTTTATTAATGATGCCAGTTTCAAAACTATACAACTAGTATTGCAACATCATTTCTTTTGATCTCAGGCAGGTAGAAAGAGAACTCCATTTGGTAGTTATGTAGCAACCAGGTTATACATCTTTATTTTAAAAAAATATTTGTTTATTATTTTTCCTTTACATATTTGTCTCATGTGCGAACAGAATTGTTTTGGGGTACAATCATATCAATCTAATTCATAACAATATCCTTACTTTCTATCATATTCTATCATATTTCTCAAAATTAAAATTAAATTTATGTCTATTGTCTTATCCAAACATATACAGGCAATAGGCACCTTAATTCCCATCTTTATCTCTATAACTTTTCATTTCTTAAACCAAATTAATTAATTCCATTTATATTATATTAATTCATTTATATTAATACATTTCATTTATATTCATTTTATTTATATTCACTTACATTAATCCAATATTTTATATAATTCAACAAAAATTAATATCATTCACGTCAATCCAATTCCTCATAACAATATCCTTACTTTCTATCATATTCTATCATATTTCTTAAATTTAAATTATTTAAATTAATTAAAATTATCTGTTATCACCATATATAAATAAGAAATACCTTAGATATCCATCTTTATCTCTATTTCTTTTCACTTTTCTTATATAAACAATAACTAAAAACCAAATTAATTAGCTTCATTTATATTATGTTAATTTCTTAATTAATTAATATTTCATTCATATTCAATTATATTAATCCAATTCTCCTTAACAGTGTAATTCAACCAAAATTAATTTCAAATATCATTCACATTAATATCTTCCTAACAACAATATTAATAATAGTCTCAATCTCATCAGTCTAATTCTAACAACTCTTTTTTTTAGTTATTTAGTTATTTAGAAATATACAATAAAATTGCCTGACACATGTAAGTTTCCAAGCTTTTGTCTATTATTTTCATTTCTTCTACAAAAATTTATACCGTAATATTTCCGCTGTAATTCTATCTCTCCTTGGTTAACTGTCAGGCTAACTAAACACTTAAAATGACCACTTCTAGCCATCATCCCTTCTTCTACTTCTTGAAATTATAGTCTTTATCTGTCTTCCTGTTTCTCTCCCCAGCTCCTTTCTTTCATTTTTGCCCTTGTTTAGCTTCAGTATTCCTCTTGTTGTCTCCTGTTGCCAATTCTCCCCGCCATCTGACAATATCTCAATCTGCCTCCAGTTGTTGATTTATCCATCTTGTTTTTCCAAGTCTTCCAAGTCTTTTTTCCTTTGTTAATTGCTTTAACTGTGTTAATTGCTTTGTTAATTCCTTAACTTTTAGTTTTTAGTTTGCTGATAAGGCTAATCCATCAACTCTGCCAGTCCTCCTCATTCTCCTTGTTTATCTTCCACATGACCCTCCTCCTCCTCGTTCCTTCACCTCAGGAGCTGATCTGTCATTTCTGCCATTTCATAAATGGTCTGATCTGCATTCAAAATATCTAAAACTTTACGTCCCATTTCAAGTATCACATCTATTTTCTCAATTATTCTTTGAAAACCCAGAGAGATCGCATTCCACAGTCCTTTTGCTTCCATCTTTTCTGTCACTATATCCTCCGCTTCAATCAGAATGGCTATTAGAAACCAAACAGTTGCCCCATCAATCCAGCTCACAATATCCAATGCCTTAAACTTTCTATTTTCAGCATTTTCTCTAAAGCCTGAGGGCTGTTCCTCCTTTCACCCAAAAATAGCACTCCAAATTGTTCCAAATATATTTCCTCTTAAACCAGAATATTATGGCACTTTTCCAATTTATCATTAGAGTTCTTTTTTATTTTTCTTCTGTCCTGGGGTTGGTATTTAAATTAGAGAAAATATCATCTTACCCGGCTACAACTTATGCTTCCATCTTCCACATGCACAATCTTATATCCAGGATGACTCTGACTTTGTGGCAGCCATATCAGCTGCTGCTTGCACTGCCGTCAGCTTCGGGGATTTTCCTAACCAGGGAGGGGAGATGCGGCTCCGCTCAACCTGTCAGGCAGCTCCCCTTTGCTTTACCGCCCCTACAGGATAACTTAGACTCCTTTTGGAGCCCTCTGGCAGGAAAGCCTGGAGCGGGGCCACGGAGCTTGTGGACCCTAAATCCAGCACAGTGGGAGGTCAAGCCGGAAGTCTCTAAAACTGCACTTCTGTGCATCTTCATAGAATAGAGTTTTAAAAAGGCAACAGCCTGGGATGTCAGCATGAATGATAAAGCACATGTGATTAACTCAGCCTAGTTTTCCTGCTGTTGCAACCCTATGTTAGCATATGGCACTTGATTGTGTTATAAACACAGAAGATATTACACTCATTAATTAAGTGATGCTCACCTAGCAACAATTGCATTTAGGAAAAAATGCCAGCATAATGATACCTGTAAGAAGTACCAGATATTACAGATATTTCATACATATCATTGGGTGCAACATTTCTGGAATGTGTAAAGGTATAGGATAATGAATATCATTATTAAGAGAGTCCCAAAGAAACAGTCAAATGAACATTAACCTTGCATCACCAATATTCGTGGAGGAACATTTTAAAATGCTCTTTCCTTTTTACTGTCATAATTTCATCAGATAATCAGATATTGTGTGCAGGCATTTGTTTTCTTGCAAAGTTATATCACCAGTTTTTACTATAATACATACTTCTAGGTGATAGCAAGCAAATCTTTCCTGAAATCTGCTGGCTTGGTTGCCAGTTCAATCAGATCTTATTCTACATTTCTTGATTGTCAACTGGTCACTTGAATAATTTGGAATAACTCAGTTATGATAAGAATAAATTGCTTAGAAGTTTAACTTTTTCAACATCCTAAGTGTGGAAAGCTAGTTAGAATATGTCATACTACCTGCTTGTTCAACCTTTCCAGAGGAGAAAATCTTAAAAACTTAATTCTCATTTTGATAGATTTGTTTCCTAGCAATTTTTCTTCAATTTCTGAGAATAGACGACTACCCTCTATGGACCACAATAAGCCAATATTGCACTTCTAGATGGTATTGTCTGTTTTGAAGGTTTCCAGTTATCCTTCAGAAAGTCATCCTACTCGTCATTCAGTATAGGGTTGGCTGTGCCTTGGCGAGCCAAATGGTAGTTTTTGCAAGTCGTTGTCAACTTGGTAGTTTCATAAAAATACCAAATGTTATCTAACGTTATTAGAACTATGCTGCATTTTATGGCTATTTCATAATTTGACATTCACAATTTTGATGGTTGTTATAGTGCGTAATTACTAGAGGATATGGTTTAGCAGTATGTAAGTACTATAATACTATAAGTACTAGTAATAGATAATGGTATCTAATCACTTGCTTTCAGGTATAATGGAATGACTACTAAAGCATTGATTTGCCATCAACAGTGAAATCAATATTTGGTTTGTGAGGTGTAATGCTGTCCCTTCTGTTCTTGAAATTCTAGCAGAAATTCTGAAACTGCCATGCTTTTAAAAAGCTATTCATGAGTCACACTTTAAACAAATGATGCTCATTTATGTAATATCTGCATTCAGAGTTATACTGATCCATTAGAATCAACCCATCTTCATCTCACCAGTAAAATATTCCTTTCTTAAAGCTACACTCTTCTCATCCTGTCTATACACTGGGAAGCTTACGTTCAAATAAGAAATTGGTAACATTTTAGGGAAAGACAACATGTTTAGACCTGTCTGAAATCCCGAAAGATGGATGGATGTTTTTCTAGAAAGTCACCTTACTCCATTCCCACACCCCCAAATCCTGTAAAACTGTAGAAGAGAAGTTTGTGCAGACACAACCGCGGAAGGTACATAAGAAAGAGCCATGGAGAAATATAAAAAGGACAGAGAGATTCATTCTGACCTCTTTTTCCAGCTATATATGTAGGTTATTGTTCTTATTTTTTTTTAAGCTGATATTTTCCAAATTGACTATCTAACTTCAGTTAATCCAACATGATACATAAAAGAACAATTTGTGAGCAACTTTAGAGTACCGGGCAATATTTACTGTATTAATTCCCTAAATGTGCCAGTAGTACTTTAATACTGAGCTCTGTTTTTTCAGTCACATCCTATTTTTTACAATACATGGCCTCATAGAATAATTAGCATCAATTGTATCTCAAATTTACAAATGCCATGACACAAACAATGTAACAAATTTGGGAAATAACTTTTAAATCAGGGCTCTGGAACTTGTGGACTACCAGATTACAACTGCACTTCCAATACTCTTCGTCATTCGCTGTGCTTAATGGTCAGCACTGCAGTGAGTTAATTTTAAGTTCATGATTTAATGAGATATACTAGAGCCTTACAATTTAGGTGCAATGCACATGATTTCACTTTTTCAAAATGTGATAAATGACTTCACTTAGGGCTCCTTCAGCTGATTTTGATAAGTAGAATCCAAAAAACATCACAGAGTTGATGATTTGATGCCATATTTCAACAACACCTAGACAAATTTCTGATTTTTATATAACTCTTTGACAATGTAATATCAATACCACTTAGACTTATATACCACTTTATAGTGCTTTACAGCCCTCTCTAAGTGGTTTTATAGTCAGCATATTGCCCCAAACAATTTGGCTCCTCATTTTACCCATCTTGGAAGGATGGAAGGCTGAGTCAACCTTGAGCCTGGTGAGATTCGATCTGCCAAATTGCATTACCAAATTGTAATCCTATATGTTTACCTGCAGGATACAAATAGTCCTCAACTTAAGACTGCAAATGAATCCAAAATTTCTGTTGCTAAGCAAGACATTTGTTAAGTGAGTTTTGTCCCATCTTACAACCTTTCTTGCCATAGTTGTTAAGTGAATCACTGCAGTAATT
>JANHGC010004259.1:45588-56088 GCA_027560395.1 Boaedon fuliginosus | reverse complement strand
CAAATCAATCCTTCCTAATCATGTTAACATTATTAAACTATATCATTTTTAATTCGAGTTCCCTCGAGTTCCCCTTGGGTGAAGAGAGGCGGGGTATAAATATGAAATAAATAAATAAAATAATTCATACTTGAATAAATCCACCAGAATCATTTTTATGTAGTTATTAAAATTAATCTCTTCATAATAACAATACTAATAGCTATCTACGGTAATATTTCCATTCTTACTCTACAAGCTTATATTCTAACATATCCCCAAAAGATTGATTCCTCTCTTTATTACATATTAATTAAGTGCTCAAAATGGCTGTTACTAGCCATCATGCCTCCTCATTTTTCTTGAAATTATATTTTGCGTATGTATCTCAGCTCCTCTCCCAGACTCCTTTTTTGGGGTTCTGCCTTCACCAGTGTTGCCTTTGTTTAGTTTCCACACACCTCTCTCCTGTCACCTGGTCCCTCCACTATCCAACAATATTCCGCTTCCCCAGTCATTGAATTCTCCATGTTGTTTTTCCAGATTTTTTTTCTTTTGAATCTTAATTTGCTGGTTGGACCAATCGATTGTCTCTACCAACTCTCTTCTTTCTGCTTGCTCATCTTCCATATAACCCACTTCTTCCTCTTTCTCTTGCCCAATCAGATGCTCCATAGGTTCCACTAATCCATAAATGTTTTGATTTTTGTTAAAAATATCCAAGATTTTATGTCCCATTTGACATATAATATCCAGTTTCCAATTATTTTTTCACAGCCCAGAGAGAGCACATTACATAGACCTCTCATTTCCACCAAGAAATCATCCATTTCAATCATTGTAGCTACTAAACAGCTGACAAACACCCTCCAGCCTCACTCACAATATGCAGAGTTTTACTTTTGTGTTCCAACAGCTTCTTGGAGTCTATTGGTCACCGTTTTTTCCCACTCTCTCTTGATTTTAGCACTGCTTTCAATAGTTAAAACATTTTTGCACTGTCCTGGGATTTTAAGTTGTGAAGAATATTCTGCCCATTCACAAGCTCTGCTTTCTTCAATCTTCCTCCTGCACGATCTTTTCCCAGGATGGTTTTGACTTTGTGGCAGCCATGTTTACTGCCACTTCACTCCACCGCCGGCTACTGGGATTACCTCAGGTCAGGGAGGAGAGATAAAACTCCCCTCAATCTGCTTGACAAGTCCCCTTCACTTCACTGCCCCTATAAGGTGACTTAAGCTCCTCTAGGAGCCCTCTGGCTGGGAAGCCTGTGGTGAGACTGCAGAGGTTGCGGATCTCACATCCAGCACCGCTGAGGGCCAAACTGGAAGTCTCCGTAAGTTAGAATTTTCTAGAGAGATCAGCCAACTGGATATTTCAGGTACAATGGCTACAAGCTTCTCAATAATCCTGCCTCATCAATTCTTGAATTTGGGAAAATCCTAGGAATCAGCATGCAAGTGCCATGCTGAGTAGAATGGGTGGAGCTTGCCCATTATGTATATGTCCATTAAAACGTTAACTAACTGAACATTTTAACTACCTATTCACATTTTAAAGCTGCCCGTTATTTGGTATATTTGTATATTTATGTTCATATAATTATGTTATATGTGTTTCTTGATTCCATTTCTGTCACTACATGCGAGGCCAGCCTTGCTACCTGCCAGCTTTAAGTACAGGGGCAAGTTTTGAGCTAGGGAGAAATCTGATTATGCAATATTTGGCTAAAACAAATTCTAACCTTATGGTTAGTATGGTTCATTTTCACTTAAAATAATTATCTGGATCTACAGAGGAAGAAATTGAGGTCCAAAAGAAAAAACTCTTTCTTTCCTGTATTTCCCAAGTGTAAGGCAGCTGGACTTCAGAAGTTTCCAAATCATCCACTTTTCATCTTTTTCATTTAATATCTTTCCCCATTTTGAATTGTGTTATATATATGGGAATTTACACATATATTGTGACCCCATAAGTGGCTCTGATTTTTTATATTCAGCTGTTGAGTCATATTTTCCACTGGGGTATTCTGTTCCTGTCATTGCCAATCTCTTACTGTAAAGATTTTGTTAGCAAAATATTTTGCTGGAAGAGGACTAGAAAAAAAAAACCTTGAATCTTTGTTGTACACTACGATGATGCCCTGAGTATAAAAGTTTATCTGCTTACGTTTTGTTAGTTTACCAGAATGCTATATAATCAGTTTGTAAAAGCCCTGAACTCATAACTCAGAAAGAAAAATTAAAAACACTGTGGGATAAGAAGTCAATAAATCTGTGCTGCTGGTATAATAATGCATAGAATTCAAGGAGTATGACTGTGAATGATTTTCGTCATCCCCAGTGTAAGGTAGATAAGTTTTCATATTTATGGTATGCAATTCATCTTTTATTTTAATCTAAAATAATATTGCAAGTATCCAGTTTCTATCAAGTTCAACCCGGTAGCTGTACTAAAGAATACAAATGAGAGTCAGTTTCTAATTTTGTATCCCTTTTACTGAGGAATTAGCAATAGCAATAGCAATAGCAATTAGATTTATATAATTGCTTATCAGTGCTTTACAGCTCTCTGTACGCGGTTTATAGAGAGTAAGCCTATTGCCCCCAACAATCTGGGTCTTCATTTTACTGACCTCAGAAGGATGGAAACTGAGTCAATCTTGAGCCTCGTGAGATTTGATCTGCCAAACTGCTAATAGCCGGCAAGTCTGCAGTACTGCATTTAACCACTGCACCACCAAGGCTTGCAGAATTGCACATTCTGTATCCTATTCAGTTTGCATTTTGGGACTAAATCTTATGAAACCCAGTGAGGTTTGTAATAAGAGGACAGACATTGACACATAACTATTAGATGACTTCTACACCATCAAGCTTCTATTGGTGTGCATTTACAAAAGATAGAAATGTTCCTGTCTTTGAATCTTATTTAGTGAAAAAATATACAAGAATTTCAGTCTAATTTCAAGCATCCAGCTTGTTTTGTTGCATTTATGAACATGTGCCTTCTATTTTAAAGCTTGTTTTATTTTCCACTAGCACTTTATTTTTTCCTAATTTGTACAAATTCTAGAATACTTTTATCATATTTTAACCTTTTGCCATAAGATATTCCTTCTTAACCTAAATAGTACAGATTTGCTTTATCACAATAATTGGTTTCAGGGCAGGGAGAAAATGTTACCACTTGCAATGGAGCTATGAAAATGTCACATCCACCTCTATAAACTCTAATGTCACTGATAGTTTGAGAAAGATGTCCATGGATTTGAAGGATTAATTGAAAACAGAACATACATTTGAAATGAATAGCATTATCTCAGTTACAGAATGAAGAAAAAGGCTGCATTCTTGTAAATTCTTACTTGGAAAAATCCCATACTAACCTTCTGATTAGATATGTAGAGATTGTTAAAAAAATTAGAAATGGTCTCTCTTTTTAGGGCTGTATAAATAGATTATTGTATGCTTGGAGACAGATGACAAGTCAATTAAGTTTTGATAATTTCTTTATCCTTTCCCTCTCTCTCTTTCTCTCTCTCTCTCTCTTTTTCTCTCTCTCTTTCTTTTTCGTTTTTTCTTTCTGCCAACAAGTGAACAATTATGTATGCTAAATGTTTCCCATTTATTGTTAATTTAATATTCATTTTGTAGAATATATTTAAAACATTCAAATATTGTTAGTATAGCTCCACATACAGTTAATAATTTCCACTTACATTACATTAAAATTTAATGCTTAGTATGAACTTTTAGAGAAGCTCCGGAGGCTGTATACAAGGCCACACATAAGACTGACGTAGAAGAATGTGCTGTGTGTTGTTGATTATAGTATAGTGATTTTCTGTACTTTTTTTTTTTTGCTTAAGATTCATGGTTGAATGAAAATCCATGTGGTTCATGTTTAAAATATCTGGGGAAATACATGGAAAAGTATTACTGAACATTAAAATGAGTTATATCTGAAAATTTGCTTGTAAGAATGCAGATACTATGCAAAATTAAATACTAAAATTCACATTAGGAGAAATTTTCACAAAAATAAATGAATAAGTTTATGCAAATTGTTTTTAAAAACAAAACATTTGAAAAATGAATGAGACTGAGGAAATTTCCACACAGGGTCTCTGCACGGCTCCAGAATTGCTTCCTTTCCTTCTCTTTTGTCCTCTTTATTTGCCATAATGAGAGCCTGTAGACGGTCTCTTTTCCCAATCCGGCTTTTATATAGGCTCCATCCACACACGCAGCCTGCACTCTTTCGATATCAATGTGTCTCTCTATTCACACAACACCATGGCATTGGACCTGATATTTTCTGCATTTGAGTCATCCATTTCCAGCTCAGCTGCAGCTCCAGAGAAAAGTTGCGAAGGCAATACTGCAGTATTTCTTCTGGAATGACAGAGAGTTTTCCATTTGCTAGAAAAGCCAGGGCATAGCTTCTCAGATTTCATCCTTCTCCCATGTGGAAGTACCTTGCCTTTGTTCCCTCATCAGTAAAACTCAGAAGTGGTTCTTTACCGTATTTTGATGCAAAGCAAATGGAAATGGAAAGAAAGGGCAGGAGAGTGATTACTGACTGGAAGATCATTTTTTACACTTTCCAAATAGTCAGGTGGAAGAACAGCTGGTCAGTTCACGAGACTGCACAAAATAGGGACCACCTTAGTCATGCTGGCCACAAGACCACGGAGCCGACTTCAGAAAACGCTGGCTCTTTAACTTTCAAATGGAGATGAGCACCGTCCCCTAAATTCGGGAGCGATTAGCAAGGGGAAGGGGAACCTTTACCTTTACCTTATAGTGCTTTACAGTGTTCTCTGAGTGGTTTACAATGTTCAACATATTGCATCCAACAGATTGGCTCCTCATTTTAATGATCTCAGGGGGATGGAAGGCTGAGTAAGCCTTGAACCGATCAGGATTGAACTCCTGGCTGTAGGCAGAGTTACCCTGAAAAACTGTATTCTAACTACTGTGTCACCATGGCTCCTGGTGGCTGTAATGGTGGCTTAGCACATTTACAAGTGCTCTTATACTAAGTATTCATATTTGTAATGACTAGACAAAATTGTTCAAAAAGATTGAAGAATAAAAATACTACCTTGCAGAAAAATCCTCAGAAATAATCTAAAATTGACAGCTCCATCCTTCCCTACAAATAATACACATTAAGTGAAATGAGATAAGACCATTCAAGCATTTTAAATGCTTTTGTGTTCAGCTTAACCAAAACTTTATTATTTGCTAAAAGTGTTGTATCTAATAGCTGATTAACATCTCTCTTCCAAGTAATACAATGGGTCTGATTCAGCACCTCGTGGGGGAAAAGATGCTATTACTGAACTACATAATTACTAGTGTGGTAGAGAACTACTGTCACCTGGGCAATTGTTCTCTACTATTCTGAATTGGTGTGACAAATGTGATTCCTTAATTTCATTCTTAACTACAGGAAAACAATATAAGTGTGAAAGGAGTTATTTGCAAGGAATCGAAATGAATGGAGGATTGTATCTCAGCTTCAAGAAAAAGTTCTTACCGTTAGAAATAGATGGAAATATTTTCTTTCACATATATATAGAAGAAATAGGCAGCCATTGTTGAACTGGAGCACAGTTGATTAGTAGTTCAAGTATTTGCCTAGCCCTTCCCTTCTTTCCCATACAGCTACCTGAACTCTGTGCCTAAATATTGTCAATTTAAATCCCATCAGGAAATAAGAATGTTAAAAGAAAACTAAACTTAAAAAAGAATGTCTCCCTTATCATATATTATTAAGAGATCTTCATAGAACTTTTTGTAGTTTAATTGGTATTTTTCTATCCTGAAAAATATGTATTCTAACCTTGGCTATTTCATTATTCATTCTTTTCTGCAACCATTTTTGGAATGAGTACACTGATGGCAAGCGTTGAAGAATTGGCAGTGTAGGTGTTCTCGTCATTGTTATTATATCCTTATTTCACTAACTTCTTGAGCTTTGAGTCCTGACTGCAATTATGCTGGATTTCCAGTTGCATCATTAGCCTTTCTTATTCCATTCCAATCTTGATGCTTCTGTTCTATTTTGTCCTTCTTGTACCTTTATCTAAATCTATTTTTGAAAGTTCTTATAGATATATATATATACAGGTGTGGGCTTGTATGTACCCTATACAAACTCACATCCCTGCACCAAATTCCACACATACCTCCATTAGGGTTGCGAAATCAGCACTGGGGGGGTCCCAAATTTTTTGGCCTTAAAAAAGGGGGCAAAGGCCCTCCCCCCAAAATGGAGAAAACCAGACAAAAACACTTATGCATGCACAAACCATGTCTAGTATGCATGACAGTGTTGGCAGAAGAGGACTCCCGCGTTTGCCAGCGTTTCCTGACCCACCTGCCCTGCAGCCTCAGGTCTCTAGCTAGGTTTCCTTGAGCAGCAGAGACCCCAGGCACGACTTCACCCAGTCAGACTGCCCTTTTCCCATCCTCCAGCCTGGGTTTTAAATTAAATTACAGTTTGCCCATCTGTGCGCACGCCCCTGGAATCGATGGATGATTCTGGGGAGAGGTGTCAGACAATCGCAGGGAAAGATCTTGATGTCAACTTTTGGGGGGGGGTGCAAGTAAGGAGCACATGGGTCCCTCTTTTGCAAAGACATTTCGACTTCCATCCAAAAATGGTCTCTTTTCCATGCCTCTCTTCCTGCTCTGAAGACTGGCAGACTTCTTGTGCCCTCTCCCCCAAAAAAGGGACAGACGCAACATTTGTGTCCAAAAGGGGAAATGGAAGAACTTCGTTTCGGGAACACCCCCCCCCCCCCGCATTCCTCTCCGAACCATGATCCAGCCTTTCTGTTCTTCCCCTCTTCAACAGCCCCCGGACAATGGAATCCAGCCTGCCTGCCTTGCAGAGAGACCGATCCTCCAAGCATATCCACTGGCTTCGGAGTTAAGGCCACTTGGAGGCCTCCGGTTAAGGACCAGATTCGCTGCTGGGGAAGCAGGTGCCAAGGCTGCAACATGGGGGTTACGCAGGAGGGGAAAGAACATGACCACTCACACATACATAAAAACATCCCCGGGCAAAGCCGGGTAATCTAGTATTATAATAGTGAGCTGTTATATTATTGTTTTTGTAAACGAATATGTTTCTGTTCTACTTGCAGAACTTAATTGTTATCTGACACTTCAACCATTTGCCACATTAAACCACATATACTATGGTACTATATCAAAGCAGAAAATATTTTTGCAGACAAAATCTTCACTTTTAGTCTCCTTTTTTAAGGTTACCAAGAGGCATAAGCATAGGGAAGGTAAGAGTACATTTGAGGGGAATTAATTTAAAATATTAAATGAAACACGAGCTTAACACACTATTCTTGTCAATATTTTGTCACAATCATAAAAAAGGGATAGCAGTATATATAAAGTGCTCTTTTGCTGCTAATTTTCAGTGGCACTATCTTATACAGTAGGCCTTCTAATAATGGGCTGGGAGGTACGAGTGCTGAAGATGAATGTCTTTGTGTATTTGTATTTGTATATTTGTATTTGTGTATTTGTATTTGTGTACTTACTCAAAGAACTTCGAACCACACTTATAGGTAATTTCAAACTTCTTCCCAGAATGTTCATAAATAGCTTACAGTAGAAACCTATAGCAAGAATTGAATGAGATAAGGCAGGACACAAGAACAGATGCAAACAGGATGAATTCAAAATTTCTATCTAACTTTTTATTAATAAAGTGAATAAGAAGATTCTGAATTAGATCTCTGCCAATGACTGTTATGGATCTGGCTAAATTCAATAGCTATGTGAATAAGAGTGCATTGTTGAAATTGCGACTATGTACATATACTTTATGATTTTATATATTCCATGTTCGTCGAAGCAGATCTGTAAATGTCATTACTGGTTAGCAATCTGATGCTGTTGAGAAATGTAGTTTGGAAGTGTCCAGAGGTCACAGGTTCCTCAACCCTGTAATACATTAAGATTAACCCTGCCGAAATGATGCCTTCCAGATGTGCCAGATTCAAGTTCAATAACCTCCAATCATATACTTATTACATGTGTATGGTTCTACACATCTGGCAGCAGAAAGCCTTGCTTTCAGGCTTTATCAAATGTTTTAGAGCTTATACTGCAGTCTTTAAACATTCAATAGTTTTATCACATATTAATCCACATTTTATTGCATTCTGCAAAGTGTTACCTTATTAAGATAACCCTAAAAATGTTATGCCCCTCCCTTCTTTCTTTTTCCCAGTGAACTATATTGAGATCTAAGATTTATTTCAGGATTGTATCTAGAGCATAAATCTGTAGGTTTAATATTCTTAGATAAACAGGCAATTCTATTTCTATTAAAAATAGTGTCTATTGACGCTGTTGTCTGCTTTTAAAAGCTATTGCTGCAAGTCAGCTAGCCTCAGGATTGCTTAAATAGAAAAGAAGCTCCAGGTAGGAAGAGATGAGATCCAGGCCACAAAAACTGTTCTTTGAAGGACTTTATGACAAATTTACTTTATCATTGCTGTGAATTTATATAAAGAATCAATTTTATATATTTCCTCCAGTTGGAATGAATCTTTTAATATTTATCATAGCTATTGACATTTAAAAAGATTCTAGTTCAGATGTAACAACATAGATTGGATTCAAGTTTTTTTCTCTGTGGAGCAGATGTCAATTGTCTAAGTAGGCAAATGTGAAAAAGCATGGGAGAACCATCAGGCTGAGGGCTGAGGGCTCATATCCCTTGAGCTCATTGTCTCGGAATATGTGAACAGATATATTGTGAATGTATATTGTTCACAATGGGATGAAATGAAAGGTTCATGCTGGAAATATAACACTGAGTATAGAGTTGTCACATAAATCATATATAAATCATATACATTCCCAAAAGATTTAGAAAAAAGAAGAAAGCAAAGTTTAAATAAAAGATGATAGGTGACTCATGTCTTTTTAATCTCTAGCTTTGTAAATATAAGGATTAGAAACTCACATTAGGCATCTCTTACCTAACGTGATTGGTCTAAAAAAATAAATAAAGGGAAATTGAATCTATTTGGAATAGGAAACCAGGTAATCCCAGGAGTGTAAAATGGACTAGGAAACTGAAAAAAATCTTATGGGAAAAGGGAACAAATGGCAACCCTGCCTTTATTTATTATGTATTAATTGCATATGTTGCCCAGCTTCTAAGACTCAAGTCAGTTTTCAATAATAAAATTAAAACATGAATATCTCTGAGCAAATTCAAAAGAAGGGAAAAAAACCATTCAGAATCAATTTCTATTCAGCCAAAACACCAACACAGAACTTCCATTTTTTTTAAAAAAGTATCTTCTTTAAAAAGCTTTTTTTTAAAAGCCTCATAGCACTTTACAAGTTAAAAAATCACACATTGAATTCAGTGGTGGTATTCAATTTTTTTTACTACCGGTTCTGTGGGCATGGCTTGGTGGGTGTGGCTGTGCTGTCAGCTAATCAGAGGTGGTATTTGCCAGTTCTCTGAATCAATCAAAATTATCACTACCGGTTCTCCAGAGCCTGTCAGAACTGGCTGAATACCATCTCTGATGAACTGGAACTAAAATTCTAGTGGTAATCTATGCCCTGGTTGTTAAATTAGTGTTATCCTGCATTTTGTAACAACACAATATTTTTCAGGTTGTTTGGAAATATTAACAGTTCTCTTCAATTTGTAGTGTTGAAAGCAGAGTCCCTATGGTGAAGACTTCAACAAGCTAAGGCCATAGGTGCTGCATCTGCCTCCCGTGGCCAAAGTTCAGGCCTAAAGAAAATCACACCAAGAGGAGCTCTTTGTGGGGATGACTTTACCTTTTAGTACAAATGTACTTCTCTTCCTTGCAGGGAACCTGTGAGCCTGCTGCCAATTCTTATTTTTCCAGAGAGAGCTCTCCCATTGCTGCTTTGCCTAGCAAGCTTTTATAAAACTTTCCATTTTACACTGCACCAGTAAAATTAATTTTCAGCCACGCAAATCTTTTTATAAGTATTCTTTGTTAAGTTTTGCTTTTCAAAAGTTCTCCCATGAGTGCTCTTTAAGCCTGCCTTAGAGACGTACTGGAAATCCCATGCTTTTGTTTTAAGACTTTAGGACAAATTCCATTTCCCTCTTTGTACTCATTGTTGAATATGCATTGGAGTATTTTCCTTTATTACTTTACATATTCTGTAACTCAGCTCTGGCAGTGAAAACATTACAGACATTAATATCTGACCTCGAGGACATGTATTTTTCATTTATATTGTAACAGTATCTTGAAAACGTGCTGATTGTTTTACAAATATTAGCTAACATTATTCATGCTTACCAGAATGTATTTACTTTCCATTGTTAAATGTATTTCAAGAAAAGAAAACCATGAAAAGATGTTCATATGAAACAGCTCCCCAGAACCCTCTATGTGTTACATAGAATAGAATAGAATAGAATAGAATAGAATAGAATAGAATAGAATAGAATAGAATAGAATAGAATAGAATA
>JANHGC010004259.1:3409-17182 GCA_027560395.1 Boaedon fuliginosus | reverse complement strand
GGGCGGCGAGGAGAGGAGATAACATTTATTGTTATTTTTCTGTATATACAATGGCACACATTAAAATGACCAGGGAAGAGAGGAGGGGTATAAATTGAAATAAATAAATAAATAAATAAATGATAACATGACATTCTAATGCTGCTCTCAAAAGAAAAAAACGCCATGCACCAAACCATGTCACTATCCCAAGGATAATAATAATAATATAATAACAGCAGCAGCAGCCAAAAGTGTCATGCTATACAAAATGACACCAAAACTTACATACATACATGCAGAATAGTATAGAAGAATAGAAAGAATATTTTAATATATCCCTTTTTTCGTTTACAGACACCATCTTATTCCATCATCTTTCTCTATACCTTTGTCTTGATAACAGAAAACCTGAGGATAAGAATTTCTACTGGTTTTTTTTCAATTATAAACATTAAATTTGAGAGAAATGATACATAACAGTAATTATGATTTTGTAAATTGTGTTAGGCATGCTAACTAGCAGGTTGAATTTTTTTTGATTGCTTAAATTCAATTTAAATCCAGTAATTCTCAGCGCCTGTATCAATAATCTCCATCACATGATTCAATTGGATATCTCTGAATCTTTTCCTCTATCTTTACTAAACTCCCCCCACAGGGACATTATCTTCCTAATTCCATCTATAGTTTTCAGAAGCTGTATTTTTTAATAATAAGGAGCTGGGCAAGAAACATAATCCCTCTTGGCCTACATCATATTTTTCCCCGTTATACACATTCTATTGTAATTTTAAAATTCAGCAAAGTGTAGACATTACTGATTTATTCTAATTCTAGTGCAAATCCAGACTTAATCAACCTTAGTGTAGAACATTAAGCCAGGAGTTCTTTTTTTAATGTTTCTCCATTTATTTATTGGTTTCACTATAAGCATGATTAAGCCTAGATCCAATTCAAACTTACTTTTCAGTGTGGACACTCCTCCAGATGTTCAAGCATATTAATGGAGATTGCCACTGGGTACATGGAAAGAAGTGCATGAATGTAATTGGGTCCTCTCTTAAATATAAATTAATGAGCCTACCCACTTATGCAGGGGTTTAAGCAGTGTCTAAACACAAGTAGAACTAAATTAGTTTGTGAACTGTTTATGATGGTATTTAAAAAAAATCAGCTGCCTTTTTTCTTTCCACAGTGGCATGGCCGTGCAGCCAGCTTTGATAGTCAAGGTTCCTGCCCCTCTCCCAAACCACCTTCAACACCATGATCCATCAAATGGTGAATATTGGGCCTCAACCAAATTATTTTTGTTTTGTTCTGATATTTTCTCCATGGGTCCTGAATTCTGATTCAACCTATTGCTGAGTAATGGAAAAATGGGGATCAGACATTCCTTGTTTCCGCAGTGAAAAAAAGGCACTAAGCCCTTTTAGAATGGTCTTTGTCTTAGTTATTTCTATCTCTCAAGGTGATGTACTTTGTGTTTTTCACTTTTTGGATATGGCTGCTAAGAAGAAAAGAAAAAAGAAAAGAAAAGAAAAGAAAAGAAGAGAAAAGGAAAGAAAAGAAAAGGCCTAGGCTGAAACTCTGGCCTGTAAAATAACATGTAAAATAGTTATTTGTGTGTAAGTAAAAGGACAAATAATAGAAAGCTGTTGTACTTCTGCACATCAGCATGCAGATTTAAAAGAGACAGCAGAATGAAAAATGAGAAAGCCTTGATTAGGCTCCTTGTGACATGTGAACACCCTTTTGTGATTGTGATCAGTGAGACATTACAGCTTCTCTTATTCATGCTGTGATGTTCATGGAATCTGTGAAATACAGCCCAGCCTGTCCTTCTGTATATTTTAAAGAATTACTAATTCCTCAGGGAGAAATTATCCATTTTTTGTGTGTTCTTGAAAGAGCCTATTGCATGAATTCAGCTGCTTAAGGTCCTGTGAACTCCTGTGGCAGTTCTGCACTGATTACAGGTTTGTGAACTTTTTTTTTAACTATTTCTCTTTTATACATTGATTTGCCATTTCTCCTCTCTTCCCACCACCACCCCGCCCCAGCTAAAAATTGTTATATTTAGATAGATATTTTTCCATTGTGATTTAGTTCAGGTTTTGTCAAGAAGCAAATACACTGAATTAAATTAGTTTGCTACAATTATTTTCAAAATTAACTTCTTTAAATTTGGAAGGTCAAACAGGGACAAACCTCTTTTACACTCCTCTGCCCTGCAAAAAATTATTTTTATTTATTTATTTATTTGATTTATACCCTGCCTCACTCCCCCGGTCTCGCAGGTACCCCGCTCCTAAGCCATGTAGGGCTTTAAAAGTTGTTACTACCACCTTGAATTGCACCCGGAAGACCACTGGCAACCAATGCAGCTCATGGACGATAGGTGTTATATGGGTGCACCGAGGTACACCCTCAAAATGAAAGATTACAAATTTCAATGCCAATGTTTTCACAATAATTATTTCTGATACAGTTGTTTCCTTTTCTTTGTTAAATCACAAGGTTGTTATGTGACATTTATCTTCATCTGATTTTGCAGGTGCTAATAATGGCATACTGGCACTGTATTTAATCTTATTCTCATGTGCTCACCATTGCTCAAAATACTTTTTCATTTCTGCCTCTCTTGCCTGTGCTTAAAGCCAGTTTGTAATATTTAAATCCACCAATCAAGTAAACTATACTAGATTAACATGGGTCTTTCTGGGAATTTATCATTATCTTTTCTCTCCTATTCCTTTTTTAAACATTCTTTTTAATTTCTCCAGGGACATGCAAAAACCCTTGGTCCCTTCATAGCCAAACAGCATGCTCATCGTAAACTTTTGCTGCAAATTTTGGCAAGTATTTTCCCCCAATACAAATACCAAAAGTAAGTTGATATTAAATCTACTTCAGCTCAAGCCTTGCACATTCGTTATCTTCAACATCCTGGTACCTGCTATGTCTTATGCATCTGCTTCTATGCTGTTGCCAAACAACTGAAAGGTGGCAGTCATAGTAGCCAGGCTGCTGATATGTGATTACTACAATACCAGCATTATCAATAACTATATGTAACATTGCTCAGCGATGAAGACATAATGTTGGCACTGCTGAATGATGAAGCTTGTAAAGTTTTGGCATGAATAGAGCTCTGCTCATCCACCTATGGAACCAATACCATAAACTTTTAAAAGAAACATGATATACAAATATTGATGATCTCAGCTTAACTCTCCAAAGCTTTCATTGCATGAAATCAATTTATTTGTCTTTTGGAGATTGATATTTAAGCACAATGAGCAGTAGGAAAACTTGAATACATCTGGTTTCACTGAACTAAACAAAAGTAAATTGTACTTTACCCTTTTCCCATCCTATTAATTTCAGTGGGAACTGAGATGTCTCTAGCTTTCTCTAAGTTTTTCTCCATACAGCACATATGATCCATGCCTGGAAGCAAAGGTCTAAATAAGGATTATCGTTCTGAATCCGATTCTCCAAAGGTCAAATGTTGCTGCTAGGATGAGGGTATATACATCTTGTGGCACATACATAATACCTCTTCTATACTGTGCACTGAGAAACAAATTAACAATGCTTACAGATTTAAATACACTGGTCACTTCTTAAGTAGGCAAAACCAATACCCAGAGGCCATCGGTTTAAGTTTCTGTATCAGAGAAATCAGTTACAATGTATTAATGGTTATCCACAATGAGTTTTCATGAGAGTCTTAAGAATTACTTAGTTTACAAAAATACCTCTGCTAAGCTTCTTCCATTTGGTTTTGTTAGGCTTTTAATCTACTTGACAGGGATATTATTGTGTCTTTCAAGTGATATTTGAAATATTTTGCTTTTAGACTTGCAATATTACTTGTAATGACAGAAATGTTCTCAAATCACTGTACATTTACTTTCCATCCAGACACGTTCAGTGCTGAGCCCAATTTTTTAACAAACACTTTTAAAATTTAATCATAATCCTTATCTCTGCATTAATGTTCTGACTCACTGATCTGAATACTTTCCACACTTCTGTAAATAACTTTGTAGGGAAATTTTGTTCTGCTAAAGACCAATTTGTTCTAGCTCCTCACCACACCTTGTGTCTTAATTTCCTCTGTACGTGCCACATGCTACAGGAGCATCAGTCTAATAAAGTGACTTTTTTTGGAAACTCTTGTCTTGGGCATTTTTTTCCCCAATTTCTTTTCTGCAATGAGGAAGGGAAACAGCCAGTTAGTTAATAAAACAACATTGTGTCAGCTGCAAAAAAAAAAAAAAAAGACATTGAAATGAACTGAAAGTTACAGTCTAGTTTCTGTTAGGAAAGACATTTTTTGCAATCTTACCTATGAGAAGTGAGTGATGCGTTCAAGTACATAGTTGGAATACAGTATACTTTCTTATAGTTTTCTTCAGTTTGGGGCTTTAGATGTGGTGGTTGTATTCCAAAGCAAACATGGTTTCATACACCCTTAGTGTAATAAAGGGGATGGGTTTCAAAGGTCATGAGAATCTGAAAGTTAAACGTTTTTAGTTTTGCAGTTAGAAGGTTTAAACAGTGTTGACAATGTGTATAATTTTGACTATGGGTCATCAAACTGATGTCAACTGTTGGTGCTAACCTGTCACACAGATAGGATAATATATCCTCAATCTGGCCCTTCAGATTTTCCAATGATGGCTCCATAATCACTGGAATTGAATCCATCCTGCTGCTGCTTATCCATGCCCTTTTTTTTTCCTTTCCAGCATTATACACTTCTAGAGAGACTAGGATCATCTTATAATGTGCTGAAGAAGATATAGTAATTTAAGCCAAGTGACTTGAAACTCATGTGAGAACTTTGGTTTGATTTGTTGTGATGCATTTGTTACTTTTATAGGGTATCCATGATCATTTTCCAAGAACAAAGTTCAAAAGTGTTAATACACTTTTTAATCAGTTACTGTTTGTTAATTGGCACTCTTCAATTCAAGGTCATAATCTCCCTCTGTGTTCAGAATTTGTTTGGAAGACTTTCCTTGTTTTTCTATTTCTGTTTGATGCCTTTACATATATCACTGTAATACTGTTTCTTGTCTTTTCTAACAGCTGTCTGAAATTCTTTGTTAAGTTCCTTCCCAAGGTCTTCATTTTATTGGCTTTGGGTTCTTTTTTGTTCTTGGCAATTTCCACTATGTTTTGTCTTCTAGTTTTCTTTCTTCTTGTTTTTTGTCTCAGATTCAACCTTAACAATTCCTTTGATTTTCATGCCAGAATTCTTCTGCTTCCAAATCAGTGAGTTATAGGACTATAAAAGCAATGATAGGACTATAAAACAATTCCTGATGTTGTCCTTGAAAATTGTAATTATTTGATATTTATTTTTATTTATTTATTACATTATGTTTACAAATGATATTGTGGAAACTAGCTGGCAGGGATTTTTGGGGGGAAGAAATGATGGACTGATAGATTGACTCCTTCAACCTTCTCTGGAGAAAGTGAAGATGTGAGATTATCTACATTGCATTCCATGCATTTGCTCCTCCCCAAGGAGATTGTCCAGCAGTGATCATCAGAGTGTGGATGAACTGGGAGCTGATCTGAGGGAATATGCTGTTCTTAAGCCAGCTGCAGACAGAATCTTCAGAGGACACTAAATTTGGACTTCCTTTCTGAATCACCTTTGGAAATTGTCTATTAACTGTTTTAAGGAAGTTAAAGTGACAAGACTGGAAACACCAGATCACTGTTAAGTATAAGTATAAGAAAATGAAACTATCTTTATAAACTTTAAGAATTCAAAGTAAACAGCAAGAAACAAAAAAAAAAAGGTTTGAACTATAGAAAGTTTCAAACAGATTAGAGGCTCAGAAAATGTTGGGAGATTTGATGTTGAATATTGAAACTTTGAAATTAATTTTAAAAAATAAGTGCATTTTTATGGGAAAGAAAAAAATATTTTGATATTGGAGACATAACAATGGCATTCGGAGACTGTTGAGGAATTACAGTGTGATTTTAAATCATCAATTTCAACTTATACATTGTTATGAAGACTGTTTCCAGAAGGACTGGTACACCAGAAGATGCCATTATAGAAAACGTTCTGACACAGAAAAAAATGTGACCAGGAAATTTTCACTGATATACCAAAAAATAGTGGATGCGGCTATAAAGAGTAAGATGAAAATAAAAATTCCAATTCATTTTTATGTAAAAGGAAGGAACATAAAATTGGCTCATTAGATGAGGGTTAATATTGTTATTTTAGGGGGCTTCTTTCTGGACTTGCTGACATCTAGCCTGGAAAAATATTATTACTGGATTTACTTTCAGTTAACATGGAGTTTACACACTTTTTCCCTAGTCATTTTATCTATCCTAATCTGATAACATCTAAATTGGCTTAGTATCTACAGTAACTGCCTTTGCATTTAAAGTAAATCTTTGTGAGCTTGTTCTCTTTAAAGGAGATACTGCCCTTCTTTGTCAAGTTAAATTTTAGCCTTTTGTTTATATTGAGGCACCAGGAGCACCTGATGCCTTATAAATTTGGATTTGCTTACAGTTAAGAATGAAACTGTTTGTACTTGTGATGAGGATGGGAAGTTGGTTTCCTTCTTTTTTCTTTTTTCTTTTTATATTTTATTCCTTTTTTGCTTTCTTACATTTTTATTCTTTTTAGTTTTGTGTTATCTTTTATTATTGCCATTAAAACGTTTAATAAAAGTATTATTTAAAAAAGAAGCTGATTGGTTTTGTTCTTTTGTTTTAACTTGATTGGACACTTGCACATAAGCAATTTTTTATCCGTTCCACAGACAATCCCAATAATATCTTTCCTTCTGTAACTGAGCACCTCTTTGTCCTAATAATATACTCAATTTTATTTCTGTGGATTCCACCTGAAAATGCCTTAGTACATAGACATCATTTTGGTTGTTTGAATAATTGGATTGGCAGAGCTTGATGAGTCATTTTCCTACCTCATTTTCATTTCCTAGGCCAGGGCATATGGTGGTGTGGCTACAATTTTCTTCTTTGTATTGCTACCATTGACAATTGTTCTCTGTTTATATACAAGTGTCTTGCCCTGTCAAGGTTGTAAGATTTTCTTAATAGTTCCTTGATTGGGCTGATGTTTACTGTTTGATTGCACAGTAGAAGGAGTGACAGAACCTGGGGATGGAGTTAGGAAAGAAATCAGCCTAGAATCCTATTTAGCCACATGCAGACTAAGACCAGACCCCTTTTAATTTTGTGGACCCTTATTTATCTCCAAGCATGTACTAACTGTTAATTGAGATTGTTTCTGTGCATAGGCTGTTTATTAATACATTAGTTTAAAATGGGCCTTCACGTGTGGACTTGGTCTTTCATGCCTAATGCTAATCTAGATTAATCTAGATTGATTCAGGGAGGAAGTAGACTTGGTTTACTTCTGATTTTTGTGCGGGTTCTAGGTTGATCCCTCTTTTAACTCCAGGTTCTGCCACTCCTTCAATGGAATGTGTGTTTCAGTTCATAGTTCCTTGATTGGGGTATTGTTTACTGCTTGATTGTTGGTCTCGTTTTGGGTTTCTGGGGGTTCCCTAAATTTGGCTGATGTTTTATTACCAGGCTAGGTAACATCACTGATATATAGTGCAATCCAGTGGCTGTTTATATACAGCTTGCCTTATCAGTCTTACTTGGTGTATGCTTTCTTCTTTGATAGCACTTTGATTAGCATATTGTTTTTCCTTTGAATTTTTAAAAACAATTTAGCAATTTATACTTAAATTCAGAATGACCCATCATTTGTATTTGTTTATTTATTTGTTTGTTTGTTTGTTAAATTTATTTGCCACCTATCTCGCCATGGGGCTATTCTAAGCAGTTTACAATAATAAAAAGGAAGAAAAATAAAAGGAATGCATACAGAATAGAAGTAAAATAATAGAACAATAAAATAAATGAAGACAAAGGAACATGATGAGAATAACCCAAAGGTGCTTTTGCAAGAGACAACTGAACTTTCTTGTTTTTCTTTGAAGATCTTTCACTTCTCATCCAAGAAGGCTCTTCGTCTCTGACTGGATGGTGTGGGATGGAAGGAGTTATATTCCTTGCAAGAATATTTGCATTCTTTTAGAGAGTTATTGAGGCCAGTGGGAGGTTTGTCTGTGTCCTCAGGATCACCTGAGTAGTGCAAATGAGGGTGGCACCTTCTTGGAACCACTGAAAGGACTGTGTTGTGGAGCTGTGTTTTCCACAGGGTGTTTTTTGCCCTGTGTCCCTTCATTGTTGAACAACTGGTGGAGGCTGTTAGCAATGAATCTGTGTTGCCTCCATCTCAAGATGAAGCCCAAATGATTCCTGTAGTCTGCATTTTTCTAGAAATGTGTTCAGACTCCTGCACCATTCTAGGGTGTTCATCCCAAAGTGCATAGCTAAATGTCTCTAGGGATTCTCAGTCATCCATGTTGTCCTGACATGACTGAGAATCACTATTGGAGACAGAAATGACAAACAGGATTATGAGACACAGAATTAGAAATTTGAAATAATGTCACTCCTGGCATTAGGAGACATGCTATGTAAAGACAAGTAAAATGAAATGGAATTTAAAATAAAATCCTATACCAAAGTAACTAAGTTAAAAAAAAGAAAAAAAACCAGGGTCCCTTAGCTGGGTGACATTACCTTTGTTGACCAATAGACTTAAAAGTGCAGAAACTCAGTGCATTCAATCTTGAATTTGGCAGCAGCTCCAACTCTCTCAAAAGCATATTTACATTTTCTTAGCTAGAATAATTAATAATACCCCGCCTTAGTTTTCTTATTTTCTTTGCAAATGTTCACCTCAAACGTTTTCTGTACAATTGCTATTCTGTTTTAGCAATTTCCTTTATGGAATGCAAAAGTCACATGTACTGTATAAAGCTTGAGTTTTCCAATTCTTTCACAGAAATGAATTTTGTCTCAGGAGACAACTAAAAGAACATCTTTCAGTTTCTTATGGAGGTCAGTACCAAGGACCTTTTATCTTTTTTTTTAGAAATTGCATGTGAAATGCGGACATTCATTTCTTTCTTTTTAGAGCTGATTTTAATAGTTACTTATGAAAATATCCATGCCCTGCCTCTTGTTTCATAGGTTCTCGAAGTGACAGGAACTGGCTGATTTGATCTTGGCTCAGAAACTAGGTGAGCATGGGCCTTACTAGCATTTGGTTGGGAGAATATTATAGCATATCCGGGCTGTACATATCTGTACATATCTTAAACCATTTGCATATTGTTGTCAAGGGAACTACATGGACACAATCATCAAGTCACAAGGAGTTGCAGCAAGTTTTACTTTCACAATAGTAATGGAAGTGCTAAAAGCCCACCCCATCCCAAATCTTCAAGACATAAATTAAACAAGCAACAAAATGAACTCATGAGATGAACATCTTTTAAAGACTCCAAAGCTCTGTAAAACAATACTTTCAATGTCATGTTGCTGTTATTATTTATAAAGAACCGGTGTCTTCGGAAAGTAAATTACTTTTAATTTAAAAATAAACAAAGTTTTACAACCTGATGGCATCTCTGAAATATATTACAAGATCTCTCAAATAGCTTTGATTAAATTGCTAACACTGGTAATGAATGAAATTCAACAACAATCAGGGACTTCACAACATGGAAAGAAGCTTTTATTTCTCTGATTTACAAGGAAGAAAACAATTCAACATATCAAAGTGATAGAGCTTATTTTCTTTTATACCAGACTTGCAACCTTTTATACTAAACTTGCAAAGAGAACAAGTGATTTTCTAGCTGAATTAATACATCCTGACAAGTTTTGATTTGTTCTAAAGAGATACATGAGAGACAATATTATATACATTGTGAATGTTGTGATAATATAAATTAGTGCAAGAGAAATGGACCTTCGTTAATGCATAGAAAGCTTTTGATTATTTGAATGGTCTTCCATACTTAAATCTCTGAAGAAAATTTTTACATGAATACAGAGTATTTCTAAATAATAAGAAGTTGATAATTTTTTAATCACAAAAAACTACCCCAACGAATGGAACAAAATAAAGTTGTATCCTATGTTGTTCATTACTAAGAATGGCATTGCAAAGAAGATATATCAAGAAATGAATTTTCAGGAATTAAATGCTGCTCAGTAATATAAACTAAAATTATAAAATGATGATGGGTACTTACATTTACACTTAAGCTAAAGGACACTTTAGAATATAATCACTTTTAATTTCACTGCAAAAAATGATAAAATCTGACAATTTGCATGGGAAATACAAGCATATTTAAAAGTACTGTAGATAAGCCCATCTATACATAAGTCTCAAATTTTTAATAAATATGCCATGCAAAATGCAAAACACCCACAGATTAACTGACCATCAATGTTTGTATGTTTGCATTTTTGCAATTGGTTTTTCCATGAGTGAAATTTTGGTTAAAAATTTCATGGTATTTTGGTTAAAAAATTGAAGGTTGGCCTCAAGTTCATCCTCAGACAACTCAAACCCAATTTGTGTGTGTGTCTGTGATTTGGCACCTAAAATGCTGGAATTATCTGTGGGTAAATACAGTAATTATTCACAGGTCTATAAAAATGTAATGGCAGGTTTTTTAAAGATCAAATTTAAGATTATGATCTTTTTTGGAAAGAATTTTAGCTGTTGACTTGAATATTCTACTGAATCTAAATGTTCAATTCCAAATGACTTTAACAAAAATTGAAAACAAGGTATTAAACAATAATAGAGACACGGAGAGCCAGTTTGGTACAGTGGTTAAAGCACCAGGTTAGAAAACAGGAAACCTGAAGTTTTAGTCCTCCCCTGATTACAAAACCAGCTAAGCGACTTTGGGAGAGTCTCTTAGCCCTAGAAGAGGCCTTCCAAAACATAGTGCCAAGAAATATCCAGGGTCTTAATCTATAAATCTAAAAAGATGTCTTATCGCTGACATATTGACTGCTAAAATGATTAGTTCATTTTTTAAACATGGTTGAAATGTAATGCTTGGATTGTGTCATTTTCCATATTTGATAGTAATATTGTAAAGTTTTAAAATGTTAGAAAATAATTTATATATTGAATGAAACCATTGTAACTTTCTGACTTTCCTTTCAACTGATTTTTGATTGAATATATTATTGCTAAACCTTGCCTTCCCACAAAGTATATTGAGTAAGCTTTTTTATGATAACTACTGCAAGGACATTCTATCCTTCCAACTGGAAAGTATTCACCGTTCGTTCTGAAGAAAAATAGCTAATTAAGCTTTTGGAGTATGCCTTGATATCCAAGATAACTTCATATGTCAAAAGTAACTCTGACACAGAATTAAATTCAACTGGGAAACCAGTTTTAGATTAAAACTCAATATATGGGATTTTATCATATCTGATGTGACATTCAGATATCACATCATATCTGAAATATGGGTTTATTTTAACATAATCTTTAATTGCTCAGATATGCATATGTTATTTAGATATTAAGAATGAATTATAGTTTTTAAAACAATATAGTATATTCAGTTATTTAAAATTAATCAGTGAAATACTGAAAATATTAACTGATTTAATGTTTGTAAACCCTCTGTTTTATTTTGTGCTTTTTTCATCCTTTTCCTTTTCTCTCTCTATATGTGTGTTTTATTTTTTCCTTAAAATATTTAATAAAAACATAATTATAAAGGTAAACTACTTGATGACCTACTTTTAAAAATCCAAAAATAAGTACCCTGATCCTAAGGAATTGCAAAGGATTTGGCGGAGCAATTATATGGTGCAGAAGCTGAACCAAGCATGAGAAAGAAACCCAAAATAATCCTGCTACCATGAAAAGACGTGTTCATAACTCTCAAGATTACTGTAATATATACTGTAATATTTTCACTGAAATGAGTTTTAACTATGAAGTCTAAATTTGCTTTAGTGAGTAGTTTATGCTAATGACAAGAAAAACAAAATTTGATAAAGATACAGGTAGTCCTCAATTTATGATCAAATTTGGGCTGAAATTTCTGTGATCTTTTTACATAAGTTGAGTTGGACCTGATTTTATGACATTTTTATGGCACTTGTCAAGGAATCACAGGACTGTTAAGCAAATCCAGCTTCCCCAATTGTGTTTTTTACTGGGTTGTTTTTTGTTGTTGTCAGAAATCAGCAAAAAAAGTTGCAAATCATAATAAAGAGATTTTAGGACACTGTAATCAGTTGAAAATGTGAGCTGGTTGACAAGTACCCGAATTGCAATCATGTGATCATGGGAATGGTGCAGGGGTTGTAAGTGCAAATACAAGTCATAAGACACTTTTTCCAAGACTGTTGTAATTGTGAACCATCATTAAATGAAAGTATTCATTTAGGCATTGTTGAATACCTCATTGCAGCTGGTTATCAGAGGTACTGTATATGTACTTTGAATTTATCTATCTAGGTTTGGGAACAATTTGAAAGTTCGAGCCATTTTTACATATATTATATATGGAATGGCCACAGCTCATTTGGTAAAGCATATTATTTGTATGCAAATTGACTAGAATTCAGTTCAAGAAAGATTACTATGGGAAACCTGGGAAAATCAATGTAATATTAAGCTTCTTGGACCAATGGTTTGATTAATTCAAAGCAATTTATTAAGTTCTATCTTATAAATGAATGTTTCATAGAAAATAAATAAATACATACATACATACATACATACATACATACATACATACATACATACATACATACATAAATGTCAATATGATGATCTGACTGTAAACTCTGCCAGTGTTTAGGGATGCTCCATAGGAGTAAGCTATCCTACTCTATATTTTTTGTGATGATTAATCAAGAAAACTTACTGATGTTGGTACCATTGCATTTTTAACATACAAAAAAACAAGACATTAAATTGCTACTGTGTGGTTTATTCGTCATGTCTTTGAAAATTTTTAGATATGTTAATGCTCTAAGGATATCCCATTGAATCTAATGTATGCCTTATACATTGATTTGCCCTTGAAAAATGGTTAGGAACTGCGGTGGTTGAAAACAATGGTTTAATTCCTGACTGGGAGCATGCATACAAAATACATCTCATCAAATTTAAACAGTCTTGTAGATCATTACTTAATTAATTAAAATCAAGTTGGATTAATCCCTTCCTTTGTAGCTTATAGAATGTTGATGAATCAGACAAAGATTTCCTTTGATTCTGAAATGTCTCTTAATGCAGCTAGCTGTTACTGTTAAGTACACTGCACTAAGCACTTCTGCTGTTAAAAACACATCAGATTTCACATGCTGTAGAAATGCAACTGCTAGGTCTTTTCCTTATGCCTCTGTGAAATTATTTTCATTTTTTTTCTTATTTATAATATGATATTATAATTAATAGTGTTAATTGTTGTTTCAGTCTATGATTGTTCTTCACTTAGGAACAAGCTCACAACTAATAAAATTACTACTGCTGTTAATACTTTTTCTTCAAGAAGAAATGGAGTCTTATGTATTCAGATGTTTAAGTCTACCAGCCTATTTGGTTAAATGCCAGATGACAAGTTGCATATTTCAAACCATCTTAACCATATATTTGAGTTTGATCAACTGAAATTCATCCAACCATAGCTGTCAAAATGACATTTATTTATTTATTTATTTATTTATTTATTTATTTATTTATTTATTTATTTGTGTTTATATCCCGCCTCATTTCCCCTGTTAGAGGGAACTCTAGGCGGCTTACAGTAAAAACAAGTAACAATAATTTCATAATTTAAAAACAAT
>JANHGC010004258.1:90764-102306 GCA_027560395.1 Boaedon fuliginosus | reverse complement strand
TACCTATATTTGCTGTGTTTGCAGCACAGCTGATGTGCTCTGCAGCCTGCCTCAGCAGTTTTTAGGCCAAGAGGCTTCTGTAGGAAGTTTGTTTTCTAAAGAAATGAACTTCCATCAGAAGCCTCTAGGGGACAAAAACAGCTGATGAGCAGCAGACTCGATGCTGAAAATAAAGAGAATATAGGTAAATATACCCTAGAATTGGGTGGGAGGGCCCAAAATGTAAAAAAAATAATATTTTTTTTTGCTCTGACCCGAGTATAAACCGAGGGTGACTTTTTCAGCTGAAAAACTCAGCTTATACTCGAGTATATATGGTAGGTTGAATAAATAAGGGGAGAATATACACCCTTGTCACGCTCCTTTGCCAACCTGGAGCCCGTCTGTTTTGTCATGTTGAGTTGCGTCTTGCTGACCTCTACATACTGTAAGTTTCTCCTGAGAACAATGTGATGTTTTGGGATTCTTCTGAGCACTTTCCACAACTTGATGGAATTGACACAAACAAAAGGTCTGATTTATTTTTGCTTTTCTTTAGCTTTCAGAATTATCCAGTTTACATCAGCAATAATGTCTCACCTTCTTTGGCCTTTTCTTTTTCCATGTAGGGTCTAATATGCATTGGAATGATCCTAATACACCTTGGGTTTTTTTAAAAAAAAACTAGGTTTTTTTTTTTAAATTACTAGTCAGCAATACAGATAGTCCTCCTCTTACAACCACAATGGAGTCCAACATTTCTGTTGTTAAGCGAGACATTTGTTAAGTGAGCTTTGCCCCATTTTATGACCTTGCTTGCCACACTTGTTAAATGAATCATTACAATTGGTAAATTAGTTACTTGGTTGTTAAGTGAATCTGTCTTCCCCACTGACTTTGCAAAACTGGATCACATGACCTTGGTGAGCAACGCTCATAAATAAGGAAGCAATTGACAAGCTTCTGAATTTTGATCACATGATCATGGAGATGCTGCAAAGGTTGAAACTATGAAAAACGGCCATAGGTCACTTTTTTCAGTGCCATTGTAAATTTGAAAGTTCACTAAATGAACTGTTGTAAGTCGAGGACTGCCTGTATAGCTCCAGCATTTCTTGATCGTCTCCCATCCTCATTTTAACAGGTCAAACTCCGCTTAACTTTTTCAAATCAGTCAAAATCTGCCCTCTGTGATCAAACCAGTTGACAAATACTGTAGTGCACAGGTGCAAACTCTCCACGTCACATTGCCGTCACATGATGTTATGTGATGTTTTTCCCATTGGCAGAGCTGGGTTGGGTGTGATGCATCTGGCCCGCGGGCTTCCCTGCCATAGAGATTTAAAATAATTTTATTCTCTTTAGTGCCCACACATATATATATATATATAAATTATATTTATATAATATAGCCTACTTTATTGCTTATCTTTGTTGTATGCCGACTAGGAGTTCATGCTCAAATGTAACTTTGGGTTTCAACCATATAGACCAGATGTATTATTGAAAGTAAAGATAATGCTGGAAGCAGGCATTTCGTTTTGGAGCATGCCAGCATGCTTTGGAGCATGCTTTCTACCTTAATTTATGTCTATGTAAAAGCATTAAACTTATTTGCCAGTTATCAGCCATAGTACAGTTACAGAAAATGTTTCTAAAGCCTCAGTCCTACTGATATAGACTTTTAGAATTTCTTGGCTGAATCAGGTCCTCTTAGTTGGCTTTAGAGACCTAGGTTGCTGTTCTTCCTGCTGTGTGTAGTTTTTTCTGTCCTATTTTATAAAAGCATAGATTTAATTTTTATTTGTTCATTTAAATCATGTATGCAGTAATCCATTTTAAAAGCCATTCTAAGTGGTTTTCAACAATGTAAGCATGTGTAAAGTAATATAGAAGAATATATACAACAACAATAAAACTAAAAACAGAAACAGAAACACCTAGTGCTACGGTCACACTTCTCTAATGCACCCACATTTTCATACCGTTCTAACCTCATCTGTTCCAATGTTTGGGAAAAGTGCCAGGTCACCATTTTTAATTCTCTTTTGTTTCACTTGACTTATAAATACCCTTTTTCTCAGAAAACACGACCCACCCCAATAATAAGCCCAACCCTAATTTTTTAGGGTGGGCCTAATATTATTTCTACCTCAAAAATAAGCCTGGGGATTTTTGCGGCCTTTATGTGCCCGAGATGCCTGCAGGATCCCTGGCTTCTGAGTCCAAAGGTGCGTTCTTCTCCTCCCACAAAAAAAGTAAGACTCTCCTCGAAAATACGTACAAGTACTTATTTTCAAGCCTAAAAGAAAATAAGATTCTGTCTTATTGTCGGAGCAACACGGGTAATCTTACTAGTAACATGGAGCTTATGCTTCAGATAGCCACATTTTTTATGTATTCCGCTCAGGTACTTTGCTAGCATTCGCTATTTCAACACAAACCCTCCCATCAATATTTTAGATAGTATTTTCTCCTCTTCAAGTTGTGAGTTTTTTATATAGAATTTTTACTGAATTCTGATGCCATATTTCCAAGAGGCTGACTTCCTGGTTGAGATGGGATTTTCTGATCATCAGACTTTGACCAGAAAAGTTGTCCTGTGTGTTATTTTTATGTGTGTCTTCTAAGTGCTTGTGAGAAGGAGAAAAAGTAGTTTCATGTTTAGTGAATAACAACACAGCTTAGGTATTTGGTGTTTATTAGTCTTAGCCAAGGTGACTTGTATGGTGTTGCTATGTGCATGTGTTACTAGGGACACTTGGGAATCAAATGAATGGACATACCGTTTACGTTTGTATTCTGAATGTGACACTCTGGTTAAATCCACAATTAACAGGCAACTGGTAGTTGCTCAACCATTCACATATGAAGAGAGGTGATCCTGGCACAATAATACTGTGATCCTAGAACAATAATGAGACTCAGGTTCAGTGCAACATATGCTCCCTTCTCCTCTAAAATATATTACAATCCCTGAAGACTGATCCATATATTGTCCTTCATATGATGGCTGCATTGATGGTACAAGAAAAGAGGGTTGTCGTATCTATTTTCTTTGTTATTGTAATAAAAAGCATGCAGTCAAAAATTGACATTCTTCAATAGAAGAATTTTGGCAGTAGCATTTGGAAGTGGCTCAGATTTGAGGTTCAGAAATGTATGTATTATACAGATTGTCTACCCGAATTTAGAAATAATTGACATCTGATTATTTGACAAAGTATAGACTATCACAAGAGCTGTCAGTTTCCCCCAAGAGCCAAAACAATAAATTCAATGGGTATAATCAATTGACTTAGAACAACTAGACACTGTCATAAATATGACAAAGGGTGACTCTCAAAAGGGCAGACCCATTATCTCAATGGTGGCGACTGCTGAAAGAAATAACTTTTAAGTACCTCAGATACTCTTAAACATATGACCCCATATACCTATGGGAAAATGTCATTAAGATGCAGAGTATGACAGCTCTGAAAGTGTATTTTAGTAGGTAGTTTTTTTCTAGTGAGCACAATTAATGTGCCCTTGTAATGAAAATGTGGAATGGAATAAAACTAAGTTTTAACTTACAGAAGAAAACAGTAATTTATCTTCAAGAAAAGAAATAATCAAATGCATTAAAAACAATATGGCAATATTTTTTGCATAACCTTATAAATTTATTAAATCATGTTATTTTCAAAAGGAATTTACAACCAGAAAAACGGGTGGGCAACCTTAAAAACATTTCTTTTTTTAGTTATAGTAACAGGTGTGGATAAAAGAAAAATAATATTTTGTGACCGGTTTTATTTTTCATTATTGAAATATTTGGCTGTTCTGCTTCTTAAATCAGGATTATTATTCTATGATTTAAATGATAAAATAAATCTTAAGGCAAACATAGCTTTCAATTTGGTGGTATGATATAGATTGTTAAATGAAATTGTTTTAGAAAAAAACATGCTCTGGTTTGCAAAATTAGGAGCAAAATCAAAAATTATGAAAAAAATGTATTTCCCAATAACCTAGGTAATTGTATTCCAGAAGATATCTAGGCAGCCAAATCAAAGGTTTTATGTGATATCTAGATGTTTTAAACTTTTCATCTTATTTCCCTTAATATTCATTATTTTGGCAATTTTTATCAAATAGTAACTGTGTTTAAAGTATAAGCTCTCCTGTTACTAGGAAGACAGAATCTATTCATTAATAAATAAGTGAATGGTTTCAGAGGAAATTGGATGTAGAATCACTCTTCTTCACAGATCAAAAGTTGTTTTGTCCCACCCATAGACATAGTTTTAATTTGGCAATAATCACTGATTCCTTGAACATAACATCTTTAGTCTATTATGAGTGCAATAACTTGTAAGGCTATCACTGAAGACTGACAGAGGCTGATTTGTCAGGCATGTGCATTATTACTTGCAAACTCAAATATTTTCTTATAAAATAAGATTCTGTTTGGACTTTAAAATTGTTTGTGGATAACTGTTTTAGGTCTGCTTACCTGGGAATACATTTCATATTTCTAATCAGAAAGTAGAACTGTTAACTCATTTTTTGTGTATGTCTTTACGCAAAAGGAAAAAACAGTCCAATCTATCCAAAATATATTGTAAAATACAGAATAGAAATACAAATCAGAATAAGCAAGAAAATGGTGAGAGCACCTATCCACTCTAGATGAATTCAAAGCACCAAGACCAGATAGATTACATCTGAAGGAGCTGGCAGATGTGATCTCAGAACTACTGAACTATATCTTTCAAAGATCCTGGAGCACAGGAAAACTACAAGATGACTGGAAAGGGGCTAATGTAGTTTCTATCTTTAAAAAAAAAGAAAACATTGGTTCCAGGAACCTATATACCTATCAGTCTGACATCAATACCTGGGAAAATTCTGGAAAAGATAATCAAGCAATGAATTTGTGAACACCTAGTGACAAACAAAGTCATAACCAGAAACCAACATGGATTTGTCAAAAACACATCATTCCAGACAAATCTTATTGCATTATTTGACAATGTGACAAAACTAATTAGCCACAGAAATGCTGTGCCATTTGACAAAGTAGACCACAACCTATTATTTGATAAGATAGAAAAATGTGGATTAGACAACATAACCAACAGATGGATTTGTAACTGGCTGACCAACTACATTCATCATGTAGTACTCAGTGGAACTGCATCTACATGGAGAGAAGTATGCAATGGGATACACCAAAGCTCTGTCTTGAGCCCAGTACTCTTCAATATCTTAATGATTTAGATGAGGGAGTAGAATGGGAACTCATCAAATTTACAGATGACACCAAGCTGGCAGGAATATTCACTACTTCAGAAGATAGGCTTAAGAATTTAACTAAATTTTTAAATTTGTGTTCCCACTTTTAAATTTATTTATTGGATTTAAATTATTTAATAGAGTTTTAAAATTTTGTATTGTATGTTTTTAATGTTGTGAGCCGCCCTGAATCCTTAGGGAGAAAGGCAGCATATAAATCCAATAAAATAAAATAAAAAAATAAATTAGATGGTATAGAAGGATCTCAACAGACTGGAACACAGGGCCTTATCTAAAAAAAATGAAATTCAATGGTGAAAAAAGTAAGGTTCTACATTTAGGCAAGAAAAAAACAAATGTACAGGTATAGAATAGGTGGAATTTGGCTCAATAGTAGTAACTGTGAGGGGGATCTTGGAGTCTTAATAGACAATCACTTTAATATGTGTCAGCAGTGTGCTGCAACTGCCAAAAAAAAAAAAGCCAATACAGTCCTAGGCTGCATTAACCACACTTGGGATATTTTGCCCAGTTTTGGTCACCACAATATAAAAAAGATGTTGAGACTCTAGAAGGAGTCCAGAGAACAAATATGATTAGGGGACTGGAGGCTAAAATGTGAACAATGGTTGCAAGAATTGGATATGTCTCATTTAATTAAAAGAATGACTAGGGGTGACATGACAGCAGTGTTCCAATATCTAAGGGGCTACCACAAAGAAAAGGGGGCGAATTTTTCTCCAAACCACCTAAAAGCAGAACAAGAAGCAATGCATGGAAACTAATCAAGGAAAGAACCAATCTAGAACTAAGAAGAAATTTCCAAACAATTAATCAGTGGAACAACCTGCCTCCAGAAGTTGTAGGGCTTCATCACTAGAGGTTTTTAAGAAGAGACTGGACAGCCATTTGTTTGAAATATTATAGGGTTTCCTGCTTAAGCAGGGAGTTGGACTAGAAGATCTTCCAATTCTGTTATTCTATTATCCTGTTAATGTATTCATATTTTCATTTAGATGTTATTGTTATATGTATTACTTTATCTGAATTTCATATATTGCTGTATTCTGAAAATGATAAATAAAACAAAAATAAAACCTAAACATTATATGATTTTCTGAACAACCATATAATTCGTATTTGATTCTATCTTATGAAATGAAATGTTACAACATTTGAACCAACATAAAAGACAATTTTATTCTTATTTCTCTCTTGTATGGGGAGGAGAGATGTTTAAAGAATAGTATAAAACAATTCTTACAATATTTGTAAAATAGTAATTACATTGTTGATTTTTTTATTTTTATTCTATATACAAACATCTGTTCAGAGGAAGATAAAAATTTATGCACTATGTCATGATAAAATAAATTTCAGAATTTGAAAAATCAATGTTATGGTTTAAATGTGAATATATAAATGAATAAAATATAACCACATAAATAAATCACTCTACTTTTGTGACCCCTGAGTATGAGATAGAAGTTTGCATTTATTTCTGATATGTGGATGGCAATGGAATTCAAGATAAGGTATTAATCATAATTAGAGAGACTATGACAGTTTGGAAGCAATAAATTCTTAACAACGAGAAATGGTGCTCATCCATAATGAAATGCTTAATACATTAATTTTCTCATTAAAATGATCCTTATCTTAATAGGTTCAATGCAAAGTTGAAAAAACTTTATATTTGTGTTCTCTATTTTTATCAATTTCCATTTAAGAGGTATATTATTCAGAAAATTAAATAAACCATTAAAACATAATTGTATGTATATATTCTCATAGCAAATTCCCCTGAGCGGTATTATCTTATAAGTTGTCAGTGTGCATATTAATTCATCATAGCAAGTAAATCCTGTTCATTTATTTGCTGTTAGCTTTTGGAAAAACAGATTAAAAAACAATACTGCCCTTCTTTGAAAGTGCAACAGGCCAAGTATGATCTTCCTGCTGTTTTTCAGGACTTTAAAATTACTAATTATTGTTCTAAATCATTTAATATGTTTGTATGCATGACTATTTATGATTCTGCTAAGTAATTCATAAAATAATGATTTGTGCTTCCAAACTAATTGCTCTACATGTCATATGGCAGAAGGAAATGAGATAAAATAAAACTTAATTTTTCCACTTTGGGATAATTTATACAGTTGTGACTTCATTTAACAATTTGCTCTGAAATTACCAAGTTCTACAATTCTAACCTATTGTAGTTTACATGAATCTACCTTATCTAGCCTCCAGAAAGCTAAAAAACAACTACATAGGAGCGAAGAGCTACAGTATTTGCTGCAACTTAGGGATTCTGCAAATTTTGCAAAGTAGAACAAACACTGATACAAAATTACTCTTTCATGTTCATTTGTGATGTCTATTCATACCTGATTGTTGTTGGCTACTATGGCTACAATATATGTGTGAACTCTCAAGACATCCAATAGCTACTGGTAGTAAAGGTAGTACTGATAGTAAAGAATAGCTATAATCCTGGCTTGTAGGAGCAAGGAACCAAAATGACACTGAAATGCTCAGAGAAGTTCCTTTATTGCTACTCGCCTATTTACAAGAATTTTGCCAGACTAACTTAGTCTCTTGAGAACAACCAGGTAAACCTTTCAGGGATTGAACTGGGGGGGGAGGGGTCAGTTCACTGTCACTTCCTCCTTTGCAGGGATTCCAAGCTAGCTAGCCTCTTAACCCACCTCAGTAACCAAATAGAAGAATAGTAGAGGAAGAAAAATTAAAGCGAGAGTAACTGCTATATTGTTGGATGGTGTCAAAAACGGTGTGGTTAGTTCTAACTGGAGAATCTCTTAACTTTGAGTGGCTTGGTTTGATAGCTCCAGTTAACAGGGGAAGTTGGAAACATTAATTTGAAAGCCTGGGAAAGTGGGATTTCTTGTTTTGGAAATGTGAATTGCAGGTATCCATTCATGACTAGAGAGAGCATATTTATCCAACAGGATGAAATAGCTACCAAGATGAAGGATATGATGAAGGATATAATGAAGGATGAAGATCTATCAACCTATCTCCTCCCTCCTACAGTAACATTATCCTATGTGGACAAGATATATAGTGGTTGCTGGCCAAAAAGGCATTAAAGTTTGCTGCTGGGAGAGAAGGAAACCGAGGACATTTTTGGTAAAAGTTATATTAACTAAAGTTGAAGAGGATGTAGTTTGTGAAGCTTGTTGATGGAAAAAGGGAGTAGATTCGGATTTGAGGAAAAGGATTTAACTGAGATTTCTGGTTATGGATGGTGATTAAGTATTCTTGTTACATTTTTAACTTGCATGTGCTGGTCCTAAGTTGTTTAAATCTTATTTAGTAAACATTCCAGTTATTGAAATGTTTCATACAATTTGATATTCTACTTATTTTTAAAAATATGTTTTCCAGTTTAACCCTGTAAGGGGAAATTCCCTTCTCAGTCCAAAGCAAATTGTGGCAAGTGGGAAAAATCCTTCTCTCTGATACCCATTGAGTATCTTTGTCACTGGGCCATGGTAAGAATTATGAGCACAAGGGATTCCAGAGACTGAGAAGTGTGGCACCCTATTATAGTATTTAATTCAGATACACATTAATCATTCATAAATAAATGCTGAAAAATAACCATTATTACGTTCCAGAGAATATTATTACATTCCAGAGAATACAATCTGTAAAGAAGTTAACATATTGTTAATGGTTTATATTAACCACTGTATGTTTTAGGTGGTGAATATAAAACAACTTTTTGCTTTTGGAAACATGCTCTTCTTATTTAAAGATGCATAAATCAGACTTTAAGCTCTTTTGGGGAACACTGATTGAAGCTCAGCTCTGAAAGTCAAAATCTAGTAAATGCATCATAAGATAAAGATCTGTATTCTACTCCGTTTTGAAAGGCTCTGGGAAATGAATGTCGATAAGTGAAATATATTTTGATGGAGTTAAAACACGAAGACATCACTTATAAAGTATCACAGGTATTTTTGATAAATTGAAAGTCATAACCATAAGATGTTAAGATAATAAATCTGGCTCATCCACATATTCTCCAGATACCAAGCAGATAGCCTCTTGAGATCATTTATCTCCAGTTCATTATCTTGTCTGCATTATCCAGCAGCTCTACTCATGCTCAATTACATTTCAATAGCTTTTAACTGCTGAAGTCTTCTCCAATTCTGACATAATCTTTTACTTGTCCTTTAATAAGAAATTGAGGCAAATTTTAATTATTATCCAGATAACTGAACTGGTGTCAGTATTCATTGTTCTTTAGTTGTTGAATTCCCTGTGATATTCCAGATAAAATATTATCTGGAGGGTTTCAAAAGTTGTATTTAACTACTACTATTATGTTTATGTTTATATAAATGTCTGTGTGCCTATGTTTAATTCTTATCTAAGAAAGAGAAATAATAACTAGGCAGCAAGAGTCTTAAAATATTAGCTCTGTTTAAAAGGAATAAAGACTATAGGCAAAGTTAATATTTTGTTTAAAGATAGCTATAGAAAAAACCCAGCAACTCTCTTGTATATTTCACAACAGATTATTTCATACGCCATCCTGAAATGTGAGCATCAAACTAGTTATTATCTCTTTGTTAAAAACAAGATAGGTTTTTTCCCTAAAACATTTTAGAACTAGCAAAGCTTGAATACTGCTGAATGTAAAACAGTACAAGTAGTTTTCTAAACATTGGAAATAGTTTAGTATTACAGCATAAGTTAATCAAAGAAAAGTAAAATACTTCACTTTATTTGAAGTAAAATAATGAGATATTTATATGCACATATGTAGAGAATATATCACTTATGTCAAAATGTCAGTATATCAGAGAGACAAATACATAACAGCACAGGATTGTTTTCCTTCTTTAGGAATATTGATTTTAAAGTTCATTTTCAAAACAAAACATCTTGAAAATTAAAGCTTGAAAGATATTCTGAAAAAATCTTATAAAAAGTTCAATGACTCTTATTCCAAAAACACAAAATCTTAATTTTATAAACATTTCTTTTGGACAGATGGAAAATCTCCCATCAGCAAAATGAAGTTGTATGAAGCTCTGATCATTGTCAAGGACTAAGTTGATAAAAATTGTCCAAAGACTAACCTTTTCTTTTTAAGTAATGCCAACGTTACTTTAATTCATCATTAGACACTGGAGTCTATATAGCTGGACCATGGCTTATTTTAAGTAAGCTACAGTGACTTGGTTAACACTTTGTGCTGATTAATAACCCATTGTTTTAAGTAACGATGGTCACACAATGCACTTAGCCAAAATCCAATCTCAGGACTTAGTTTGATGTGTTGGCTGAGGAATTCTGAATTCCACATGAATTCCACAGATCTTAAAGTTGCCAAGTTTGAAAAAACTGATCTATGTAATTGTCCAGATTGTGTATGGTGTGGCTTATGTAGCCACAATAGCATCATCTGTCCATGAAAATAGGGAGAGGAAATGGCATAGAGTAAGTAGAATCCTCAGAAGGGAGCACTTGAAGCCACTGCATTTTGTTGTAAGCCTCACTTGTTATATGACATAAAGAACCAAGTCCAGGAGTACAGCAGCTGTACAGGTAAAAATGCAATCATACAAAGAGCCATTGGCTTTATGAACAGTGGAGTCTTGACACTACTTGACATTCATTCTCAATTACCAGATTCAGCTTTTCCTCCTTCACTAAACAACAGTATGAGATGCCTCAAACAATATGAGTGGCAACTGTTTGTTTAAGCAACATGCTCCACTTCTTGGAAGATCCCAGGTCTGCTGATAAAAATATCAAACGTTAGATTATGTTTGTCAGCAGGCACAGGCTATTTGAAATATACCCTTTTTTTCTCCCTAGAGAGAGCTCTCATACTTTCATTACAGTAATAAAACCTCTTGTAAAAAAATCTTTTTTAAAAGAAAGAGGCTTGAGTCCCATGATTATCTATAATTGCAACTGTGTAAAATGTTAATTACTTTTTTAGAGTTCTTCCTTAGTTTCTTGCACAGTGACTACTCAGAACACTAAATTAAGAATCTATAACAAGGAGGTACGAAATCCATGTAACTATTCATTAGTGTCCAATTCTCAGAGACTGCTTGGATAAGTCCCTACAGTTTTCTTGGCAAGTTTTTCAGAAATGTTTTGCCACTGCCTCCTTCTATTGGAAGAAATATCTTTCTGGGTTCAGTTCCAAGTGAGGAAAAACACTCTGGAAGCATGGAGGCTGTTTGGAAAGATGGTTTAATGATGAACAGGATCACATGCCTTGGAGCTC
>JANHGC010004258.1:46686-56889 GCA_027560395.1 Boaedon fuliginosus | reverse complement strand
CTTAATGGTTCATTGAATAGCTCTTCCTGAAGGAGGTAGATGGCCCTTTCACAAAGGTGGGGGCTGAGTTTCTGTCCCAAGTTTCTACAGTCCCAAAATATTTCATTTTTCTAGGGGGAGGGGGGAGTGCTAACTTCCTACAGTATGATGTTTTTATTGATGGTATTTTAATCATGTTGTAAGCTGCCTCGAGTTCCCCTTGACTGGGGAAGAGAGGCGGGGTATAAATTGAATGAATGAATGAATGAATGAATGAATGAATGAATGAATGAATGAATGAATGGTTATGTGAAGTCATTACATAATGAGCCACAAGGTCCTCATTTAACAACATCAACCAAGACTGCCATCTCTATTCAGTGCAGTCACATGACATTACACTTTAAAACCACATTATTTAGTGATGGAAACTGTAGAAATATATTTAAATAAGTTTGTATTGTATGTAACATACTTTTCTTTATAGGATCTAGAGAAGACTTTAGATATATTCAACATCACTTTAGCAAGACAACAGGCAGAATTTGAGGTAAATGTCTTCTAAACTACACTGTACAAAATGTAGTGTCTTTATTTTAGCATTTATAATGTAAATTATAAAACGATCGAGATTGTGAAATTAATACAGGTAGACCTCAACTTACAACAGTTCATTTAATGACCATTCGAAGTTACAATAGCACTGAAAAAAGTGACATTACTTTTTTCACACTTATGAACACGGCAGCATTTCCATGACCTGATCAAAATTCAGATACTTGACAACCGACTCAGATTTATGACAGTTGCAATGTCCCGGATCACCTTTTGTGACCTTCTGACAAGGAAAGACAACTTAACCGTGTTATAAACTTTATAAGTGCACTTAACAATTTTGGCAAGAAAGGTTGTAAAATGGGGCGAAGCTCACTTAACAAATGTTTCATTTACCAACAGAAGTTCTGGGCTCAATTGTCGTAAGTCGACTATCTGTATATAAGAAGTCAGATTAGATCAACCAAGAATACAAGAACATATTTTTATGTCTTCAAGACGGTTAATAATCTGCTAATTGACCAAAACTGTGGACTCCCCTCCCTGAAATTGCATATAGCACTTAGAGTTCTTGAGAAAATGTAGATAATATAAGAAATAAGTTATATAGCTGCATTTGAGCATTGTAGCAGTACTGGTGCTGAAATGGCATTCCTTCATCTTTTGGTGCTTTGATGAGGTTATTGCAACTCTTAAAGCATTAACTATCGTCCCACTAAAGTAGGCCAGGCTACGAAAAAGATATCAGAATCTGGAAAAGTCATTATAGTTGTAGGGATAATAACAGAATCTTCAAAATCTGACTTTCCATCTTTCCTCCTTATATCGGGGAGAATCAAGTCAAAGTAAGTTGAGTTTTCTTTTCACTCTCCTTTCTTGGGGCTGTTGGTGTTTATATATTTGCATTCCTTCTGTGAAGTTATCTCTACTCCATTGTAGTTACCCAAAATACGAGCACATTTCCCTTTGGAGTTGCTATTAGGAATCTAAAGCAGAAAGGTGGGATGAGTAAAGGCAAGGAAAATATTCTCCCATAGAATTCCATGATGGGCTCGGTGAAGAATGGCCTCTGCCCCCCCCTTCATCGAGCCCATCATGGATCCATCGAGAATGGGGGTTCACAGTAAGTGACCAACCATCCATTTTTCATCTGTGAATGGGTAGACTGAAATTGGATAAATTCTGGATCCATAGCTCTAGGGTGGCAGTTTAAAAATATACTCAGTTTTATATTGTCTTGTGATGTGTTTTGAGAGGTTTAGAATTAATGAGATGAGATGGTTTCTGGCAGCCCTGTGTGCATTGTGAGTGAAATATTGGCAGTGATCCTATCAGGAGTTGTGGAAGCAAATGCCTGGCCATTGTCAAGAGCTGTTTAATGAAATTTAACTGAACTTTGTCCATTTAATTATTGTGCATTATAAAAACTTACTGAGGTTTTTACCTTTGCTGATAAGACAGTTAAGAACTGCAGGATCTGGATGACAATATTTGTAACTGGGGGTACATATTTTTTGAAAGAGATTAATGGTGATGGCAAGGGATCCAGCTGGCTTGCCTCAATTTCCTATTTCTCTGCTCCACAGTTTGTTGAGCTGGATTTCTAAGAGAGAGGGGGCTGGGGAGCCAGATTTTGTAAAGGATGGAGTCTTGAAGGGTGAGAGGATTCCTGATTCCCAGGGTTATAAATCTGTTGAGTATGCTAAGGCAAGAGCTGGAAAGTCATCTGTCCATTGGGGATATTTTAATGTGGATTCTGGCAATGTAAGGGGTAACTTGAAAAGGATTGCCTAAATTCTTCATCAACTATGGGATAATACTTTTCAAAAATGAAGCTCCAAAATAAGAGTTATTTAATCTTATGCACAGATTTAAAATAGCAGTTGCTATTTTTTAGTAGTACAAATTTATATTATGAAAACACTTCTACTGCTTCAGATTTACACATTTCAAAGAGATGTTCAGATTGGGTTGCATTTCTCCAGGCACCTTGTTAGGTTTTCTCTATGACTGATACAATAAATACCTTATTTGATGTCATACAATTAGTAATGTTAATTTGTGCTTTGTTTTGCATAATAGGCTATTAAGGCTGGATTAAAGATTTTCAAACCAGGTGCTAAACAAGATGATGAAAACTCTGGTGGCTGGTTTAGTTGGATGTGGGGATGGACTGGAGGAAAAAGCGGTGAAACAAAACAAGAACCAAAAGGTATAAAAATGGCAGTTTTGATCTAACAATTTCTGTAGTGCTGAAGTGAGTTTTCAGTATGATTAAACCCCAAACTATCCTATAGTACCTTAGATATTAGAAAAGGTAAAGTTGCTTCCATTAATGGAGTAGATTTAAGCATTTGACAAAGCTGTATTGTAAAAAAAAAAAATTAATCCTTATGCAGTGTGTTTGTTACATAGTGCTACCATATGAAAAATGTGCTTGCTTTTGTTTAATGTAGTAACATTTGATATTGCAGGTATTGAACAGTTCATGACTCCACAAGAAAAAGATAAACTCTATGCAGCAATCGGTTATAGTGAAACCGCTGTCGATCCAACACTGCCAAAAACGGTGGGTGTGATTTGGGTAGGATAGGTCAACACACATTGGACTTTTAAAAGCTTCTTATAAGGTTTCTTATAATGAACAATAATATCTAAAGTACAAATTAATAAATAGACAAGCATTAAATAATTTGTTTGCTTGCTTGTTTACATATTGAAACGTAAATGAACCAGACTTCTGTAGTTGGGATAGGATGCATGAGAACTGTAAGCTATGGGCCCGTAGGCCTTTGTCCAAAATCCATTTCCTAGAACTTTAAATATTAATTGGTGCAGACATTAAATATTAATTGGTGCATAACTGAGTTTAATTGCCATTAGAGTAAGGGAGAAACTTCATTGAGGAAGAGAGGGACTATTTGTGTTGTCCTCTCATGATATACCATTCAAAATATCTTTTAATTATTTAAAATTAAATTATTAGAATTATTAATTTTTAAAATTATTTTGAATAATTAACTTCCAATAGAAGGCATTTTTCTTATATTAGGTGTGTGTTCAGTCCAGTTCACCTACTTTGAATTTCATTCATAATGATTAATTTTCTGAATTTCAAATGTAATCATTTGGTTAAAATGTTCTTCAGTTCATGATATTTTTTATTAATTTGCATAGTATGAAGCTGTGAAGCTTTATGTAAAATTAATAAGCATGACAGTGCTAATCAGGGAAAACAAAGAGAAGCCCGAGCTGATAAAACTTGCATTAATTGATCTGCGTACGACAGTAGCACAACGTCCTGGTGCTGAAGCAATAAGGTAGGCATTTCTTTAAGGTAAGTAAATGAAACAGCTGATGGTCGGGAAGCTGATCCAACCAACAATCAGCTGCTTGTGTTAATCAGGCTGTGCTGAAGCTGAAACAGGCTGTTTTCTGTTCACTGCAAGGAGGCAAATTGCTGGGAGGCAGAAACCAAAGGGTGGATGGCAGGTAGGCGGGGGCTTCAGCAACATTCGCTGTATAAGACTCACAGACATGTCCACCCACTTTTGGGGGTGGAAAAAGTGCGTCTTATATTCCGAAAAATACGGTATGCCTACAAAAACTAGCTGAGGGTCAGTATGGCTTATTATGTATCAGTTGTTGTGTTGGATTTTGATCAGGGAATTAGGTACTGGATAAGTTGTTGTTCTGATGAAAAATATTTAGAGGAGGACCATTCAGCCTCCTGGAAGAAAAGCAAGATATAAATGCAACAAATAAATGAAGCCCTGTTATTGTGTAAATCCAATTTTACTAGTAACTTCAGAGGCAACTAGAAAGTTGACATTTTGTTGAGATTTTGAATGTAATTTGATGTTGGGAAAAAAAAGAAATTATAGGGATCCAATAATAGGCTTATATTCTCTAACAGCAATAACAACAAAAAGTCCATGCACACAAATAGTCCTCGATTTAAAACCATACATTTAACGACCATTTAATGGCACTAAAAAAAGTGTTACAACTAGTTCTCACAGTTTGCCGAATCCCCAAGGTCAAGTGATCAAAATTTAGGCACTTGGCAACAGACACAGGCATCCTGGGAGGGTCATGTGATTACCCTCTGCAATCTGCTCAGCCAGCTTCTGACAAGCAAAGTCAATGGGGGAAGCCAGATTTGCTTAATAACTGAGTGATTCACTTAATGATCATGGCAAAATTGGTCATAAAATCAGATGTTTTATGATGTGACGCACTTCACCACCATCTTGCTTAGCAATGAAAATTGTGATCACAATTGTGATTACAAGTAAAGGACAATTTATATAAGATTTGAAAATTCTCCCATGGAATTGAAAAATCTATGCCTTAGATCAGGGGTGTCAAACTCATGACCCCCAGGCCAGATGCATCAGTGGCTGATCACGTCCTCCCCGTTTAGTGAAGGGGGGAAAAGTTGTGATACGTCATGTGACGACAATGGTCTATTTTGCTAAATTAGAATGCAAATAAATAAGACAGATTTAGATACAGGTCATATTATCTACAAGAGATCCAGTTTGTGCTGAGTCCTAGACCTCCCGTTGGCATGACATCTCTCTGGGTGTCTGAGCCAATCACTTTCTCTCAACCCAGCCCACCTCACAGGTTATTGTTGTGGGGAAAATTAAGAGGCAGGGATATTAGGTATTTTTGCCACTTCAAGTTTTATGTATATAAAAAGGTGGGGTGATGATGGTGATGATGATGATAATATCATCATCTAAAACAAGGTACACAATATGGGCTTTGGGTTGTTATTAGAGAATATAAGCCTATTATTGGATCCCTATAATGTCCTGTTTTTTTTCCAATGTCAGATTGCATTCAAAATCTTGACTGTTCTTTTCGTCTAAAATTACTAGAAAAATTGGATTTCCACAAAAAAGAGGTCTCATTTATTGCTACATTTATATCTTGCTCTGATTTAGCATAGCTTTCACAACCCTTTTAAAGATAATTCACATGGGAGTGAAGTGCAGCAGGCGTCCTTTGTCTCTTTCCCCACATAACTTTGAAAAGTACGTTTTTTAAATAACAAACATATTTATAATTTGCCTTTTATCCAAGCTTAGCGAACTACATTAGAGATAATCGAAATCATTTCTAGGCTATGGTCATTCATCATAAACATATCCATGGACATTTTTTCCCTTTGATTCTATACAACAATGTAAAAAAAACGTAATTGGCAAAAAAGTCAAACTCCTTCATACTTTCCATTGTGATTTGCTGATTATTATATTATGAGAGCATAGAGCAAAAACTTTGTAGTAACTTCTTTTGAATATTTTCTTTGTTTCTGTATGTGTGTGTGTGGTGTTTATATTAAATGTGTTTGTGCATTTGTGCCTTTATGTATGCATATCTTTTGTGTTCTATTCTTCAGATTTGAATCAAGTGTAAGTGCATTTGAAGTTCAGGGCATGGCTCAGAAAAAAACAATACCCTGTCTGCTGTCCTCTCACACAGTCCATTCACTGCACAATGCATCACTCTTCACAATAATGTTTGAAACCAATCCCTTGGATGAGAATTGCAATCAGAGACTAATAATAGAGTCACAGCCTTTGGAAATAATATATGATGCTGTAAGTAGAAAATGCTTATTCTACAAATCAAGTTTTAAAAAGATCCACATTCTACATTAAGAATATACATCATTGTTCTTTTATATACTTATCAGATGACTGTGAATAGTTTAGCTGATTTCTTCCGACCCCCAAGTGATGTTCATTTAGAGCAAATAACTTCAGCAACCTTAACAAAATTGGAAGAATTTCGTGACAAGACAGCTACAGGTAAACTATATTTTTACACACATGTGCACACACTCTGAATTCACACTGTAACAGCTATCATAGTGTGAGGAGCAGAATCTAGCCCAGGAAACTGTTACTAATGTAATTTTTTGAATTTTTTGTCTAGGATTAGTATATGTTATAGAAACCCAGAAGGTCTTAGATTTAAAAATAAATCTTATGTCTTCCTATGTCATTGTTCCACAAAATGGATTTTACGAAGCTACATCAAATAAAATACTTTTGGATCTAGGTCATTTAAAGGTAACCGCTTCAAATTCCAAAAAATTGTTTATATACTACGTTTATCTTATCTTGTTGACCTTATCTGAGCTTCATAAACTTTGTTTCAGGCCCATGTTTAGCCTGGGTACTGCCTGGTTGGGAGATTTGGGAATATGGCTATAAATTAGACATGAAGGCAGAAGGCAGAACACAGTGACAAAGCATTTCCATACAGTTGCCATGAAAATGGATCTTTCTTGAATTAACCAGGAATCAGATTTGATTTAAAAGATACTTTAAATTTAAATTTACACACAAACACACACACACACAAACACACACATATAACACATGCACACTAACTGTATAAATCAGTTAAATCATGTAGGTTAATTTCTACAGTTTTGAAAATGTCCATGTGATGATAAAATTCGAATATTTAACAGTATTGGGCAATTTAGATATTTTCAGAAGTTCAGTATTATAGAAATGAGAAACTTTGGGCCAAGGATTCAATCCATTCTGCCACGCTGATCGACCTTAACCTGTAGAAAAAAACAGCAACAAAGTCACTTTGGGCTAGAGTGAGGGACAAAATGTTAATAGAATGAGAAATGCTGAAGGAGACAAGAAATGCAAGATGAGATGGAGAGGATAACATTCCTGATTTTGCCCTATAGTATATAGAGAACAATGCTGTACACAGGGTAGTTCTAGGTGTTCCCTGATTGATTTGTACAGAGCCCTTCACTTTATTTTCAATCTGTTCTTGGAACATGCATTGACTATTTCTATTGTTATTTTTTTTTTTAAGATGAGTAGTAAATGTCGGTCTACCTTGTCAGATATCAAGGTTGGCGAAAGTGCTCTTGAAGATATTATGTCAAGAGCATATGAAAGGTTTGACATTCAACTCAGCAGCATACAGCTACTTTATAGCAGACATTGTAAGTATTTTTTTTAATTTTTAAGGAATAATACGGAATACCCTTCTTTATCATACTATGTAAATTTTTCCTTCCCTGTGGCTTCTGTTCATCTTGAGCAAGTTATCGCTTTTAATGAGAATCATCTCAATAAGGCTCAGCTAGATACCGTTTTCACAAAATAAAGAGTCAAATTCACCTAGTTTAGTTTATAATATTAGGCCACTGATTGTGTCAATCATATTAAGACTGTAAAATGTGCTTAGGAAATATGGGTATCCTGTTGTCTCCATGCAAAACGTATTCCCATAGTCCAAACAGTACACAAAAAACAGACTGGCAAAGAGTGAGAAAAAACTGTATACTCTTCCATTACTTAACTTCTATGCTGAATAAGTATTCAGGAAAACTGAATTGGGAGAAGATGAGCCTGATTTTAAAATTGTAAGAACCAGCATCAATAACCTGCTTCAGAGAAACCTGACATAAAGAGGGAGAAGCCATCTCTCCCAGCTCTGTCTGCCAAACTGCTCTGGAATAAGAGTATGCTATGTAGTTGGACATTATGGTTCAGTAATTGTTCTTTTATTGTTGCTGAGAATAGCCACCCAAAAAATGATATTTTCCTAGCTTTGAAGACATTAAGGTTTAGAGGATTCATAGCCAATAATAGAAGTTGCATAAGAGCAAATGTGGTGAACTCTGCTAACCAGCAGTTCAATCGATCAAAGCAAATTGTAATTTATTTATTGCAACTTATTTTGCAGATTGCAAAATATCTCTTGCTAGCAAAGAATCAGACATTATCTTCCTACTTCAAGTGGAATCAAAATATGGATATCCTCCAAGGTAGGGATCTCCAAACTTTGGAACTTTAAGACCTGTGGACTTCAACTCCCAGAATTCCTCAGCCAGTAAAGCAAATTCTGGGATTTGAAGTCCACAAGTCTTAAGGTTGCCCAGTTTGGAGACCTCTGTTCTAAGGCCTGGAGCACAGCAGAGGAGTATTGACATTGAAACCAACAGCAGCAATAGCAACACCCTGTAGCAAGACCACCACTAGGCTATACTCATAACAGGGCATCTCTGAAATCCAGAATCATCATAGAAGCCAAGAAAGGCCGTGCAGATAGAAGCACTTAATACTTTTAGAATGCAGCAGGCCTCTGAGCTGAATCTCCTCCATTATTAGAATACTAACTGGAGAAACAGGAACCATCGGGCAATACATCAAGAAGCTAGGCTCAGAGCTCTGGTAAAACAACAACAACAACAACAACAACAAAGCAAGTCAGCTTACCAAGGCTCACACAGGCAATTTAGGAAACTGAGCAGGGACAGAGTCTTTCTGGACATGGTTTAGCTACAGAGTATGAGAGTTGCAGTGAAGGCATTCTACCCCCTAAGCTAGTTAATAGGAAACACAGGACCATTCCAGACAAGTGGGAAATAAGGGGTACTACTCACCTTGATTTTTAAAAGCTCAAACAAGCCCAATTTATTCACCTGCTTCTATCTATTGGGTTCACCACAATAAAGATGCCACTAAAACTAGTGTAAAGTTGCTCTTTGTAGCTTTAAATTAGCATCAGCCAACCTTCTAAAAAATGAATGAAAAATACTTGGGAAGTATCTACTGTATAATAATATAATTGTTTTTTCAAAGTTTCTTACAAGAAATATTTTTTTCATTTCTAGATGAAAACTGGGAGGAGGCTCGTAGGTTACAATCCTCATCTCAACATATCTTGCAACCTCTAGATGTGAAAATGGAACTGAACAGAGCAATGGTTGTAACAGATGCAAGAATGCCCAAGTATTACTACAACAATTATAACTATTTTTATTACTATTACTACTGTTACTATATGTATTGTTCATTTGATGGAGATTATATACTTTTTCCATATCTCTGGACCTTCTACCAGTAAATCCAATAGACATACTTTTAAATTGACCACTTAATACCAAAAAATAGCAGAATATTGAACCCAGTAATCAAATCTGGAAATTAGACCTAGATTAGTTTTTAGTTTACCCAGGGGTAGCTATTTTATGATAACATCATTTTATTGTGAGATAAATCATCTTCAGATAGCCCTTGACTTATGACCACAACTGAGCCCAAAATATCTGTTGCTAAATGAGACATTTACTAAGTGAATTTTGCCCCATTTTATGACCTTTCTTGCCACATTTGTTAAGTTTTCAACGCTTTCTGTAGAGAGGCGATTTCTTTACAGTAGCAAATCTGGAATACTATAAACTAGTGCTACAGCACTTTAGTTTATATTCAGGGCCACTGTATCATGGTAATAACCATGAGTGCTGGATAATTCAGAAATTGCATGGGCAACTTTTTGAGTTGAGACAGAAATATATTTAATTTTTTTCTTTCATAATAAAGGTGATTTGAAAGTGACTATTATTTAAAATCTTTAGTTTGTAGTATATCAATTCTATTTAATATTCTGTTGTGTTGTTAGTTTATAAAGACATATGTATATATTATGCATTTGCTACTTTTACACTACTTCGGATATCCAAAATGGCAGTTTTTCTTTTCACTAACTTAGCATCAGCTGCTGAATTCACTCTCTCACACTCATGATATATACAGCCGCCTCGAGTTCCCTTCGGGTGAAGAGAGGCGGGGTATAAATTTAATAAATAAATAAATAAATAAATAAATA